>CM076575.1:979237586-979351297 GCA_034641835.2 Pinus albicaulis
ATGCATAGAGGTTAGTTTCACAGTGCATGTACTAGAATATTCTTTTTTTTTCACTCCAGATTTGTCCATGTATGGATTACACTAAGCTTAGTTATGCATTGAGAACTGTATTGGAGATACATTTCTGTTTCCAAACAATCAGTGTGGTGGACTGTTAGCGTCGAATTTGTGCGTCTAAAAGGTGGTGTCTTTTAGCGTGCAACATGTATGTATTACGTTTGCTAGACTGCTTTCTGAAATATTATGATTACACAAACCTGAATAATATATTGTAAACTTTGAAGCCACTTTCAAACATTATCTTAAACGATTTTCCTTTGGAATCTGGCCGAACTGCTTTCTGAAATATTATGATTACACAAACCTGAATAATATATTGTAAACTTTGAAGCCACTTTCAAACATTATCTTAAACAATTTTCCTTTGGAATATGGCCTTCAGCCAGAGAACGTAGACCACAAAAAAGTATATTCAATAAAATGTGTTAAGATAAGGAATTACAGGTTTCTATTCATGGTAATAATTATTTGCTTGGTTCACAGATATTATTTAATAGATAAATTAAAGAAAATGACCGGGGTTTTACCTGATGAAATCTTGGTTCCTTGGTTAAATTTTGAAATCATAGGAAACCGGTCACGCGGTGCACCATTGTACTATTGAGTCTTGCATCGGAGATCTCATTTCTTATTTCTTCTTCCAAACAATCAGTGTGGTGGACTGTTAGCAGATTACAGTCTGTGACACGTTTACAGTCTGTGTTGCACTGCTAGTTCATTGGGACAAACTTGTTCCCGGTACCCGACAATATATCCTCGTAAACCCATTTCCTGACTTAGAAAAAAATGGACTCTGTCGTTTCCGGACTCCATAGAAAAAAATGACTGTGTCATAATTAAATTTTTTGGAAGCCTAATTACTACATCACGTTCGACTAAAAATAAATGAGCCTTAAATCCCAACATATTGATGCGGGTGCCCATGTTATCTTTAATCTTGTTGGACGTTCTCCAAAGCAGAGAAGTAAATATAACTCACGACCTCTGGAAGCTCCGATGTGCCATGGATTAGACCTCGGGAACTCCAGTTGGTTTGTTTAATTTAAATTTGTTTTTTTTATTATATATAAATTTAGCACACTTAAACTTTGATTATGAAATAGATCATCAATAAATCTCTACCAAATTTTACACCAATTAAATAAAAAAATAAATCATAAAAACTTTCCAAAATATTACACCTAAAAAATGATGACCCAAAATGTGAAATTGGTCAAAGCTATACGAACAGTGCTGTCGCTGCCCTGTCTTTATAAGTCTGATTCCTATTACACTATTTGTACGGAGATTAAATTTATAGATGTCATAGTATAAGTCTGATTCCTATTACACTATTTGTACGGAGATTAAATTTATAGATGTCATAGTTGGATAGAATATTCCATGAAAGGCAACTGAAACTTTTGAAAATTTTGTTTCTCTTGGAATCAAAAGCGCAGTTAGTTGCGCACCCATATTCGCAGTTCAGTGTGATTGTTTCAGTGCCGTTATGGTTGTCGTAAGGGATTGTACTGGATGACCAATATATTATAGTCTGCAGACTGTGATCCTGGGTCCATCCAGACCCATTATTTAAACCAATTAAATAAAAAAATAAATCATAAAACTTTCCAAAATATTACACCTAAAAAATGGTGTCCCAAAATGTGAAATTGGTCAAAGCTATACGAAGATTCAGAGTGAACAGTGCTGTCGCTGCCCTGTCTGATTCCTGTTACACTATTTGTACGAAGATTAAATTTATAGATGTCATAGTTGGATAGATTCCATGAAAGGCAACTGAAACTTTTGAAAATTTTGTTTTTCTTATACCGCAATTAGTTGCCCACCCAAATTCGCAGTTCAGTGTGATGGTTTCAGTGGCGTCACAAGGGATTGTAGTGGATGACCATATTATAGTCTGCAGACTGTGATTCTTGGTCCGTCCAGACCCATTATTTTTTACTGAACATTGAACTGTGTTACATTTATGCTAATTGTCTGGTTATTATGTTGAAACACGTATGTAATAAAAAAAACTTTGAGGATTTCGATGTCGTTTTGTCATTAGAGAATGGAGATTGAGTTGTGATTCAATGTTACTTTGAGGATTTCGATGTCATTTTACCATTAGAGAATGAGGAGTGAGATGTCATTCAATGTTTTTTGATTGACATCTCAGTGTCAACATTTTGATCTGGTTGAGAAATGATTTTCTAATTTATTTTTGTTTATTTTTTAACTTTAAAAAAGTTATTCAAAATTTAATGTACCTTACAAAATCTTCAAAATATGTAACATAATAATTAAATATAATATTAAATTATAAATGGTAATAATATTTATATATTTATGTTATAAAAAAGATTATGTTAATTTTAATATTAATAAAATTTCTCAAATTGAATTTTGTTAATATTAATATTAATAATGGATATTTTATTTTTTAAATAATATTTTTATAATTTTAATTTAATTTTTAATAATTATTAATTTATATGTGATTACTAAGTGGATGTTAGAGATTTCATCTTAATAATATTATAAAATATTTTTAATAGTATTTATCAATAAAAAATTATCATATTACTTAGATAAGGTATTAGTAAGTGGAAAATCTCAAGAGCTATATAGTAGCTAGTCTATGTGACTTAGTTTTATATAGCTAAATTAAAGTAAAAAACATTAAAGACATAAAGATTTGACCATACATTTGATTAACTAAACCAAATCATTACATAATAAGGTTACTCAAATAATGTGTCTACTACAAGTGTAAGGTAATAACTCCAAAAATTTCATTAAGAAATTGTATTTGCATTAAAAAAAAAAGAACAATATATACAAAAAAACTGATATATAAATATGTAAATGGACTCATGTCAACACAACAAAATTAGAGCCAATGGTAAGACACTGTTTAGTCAAAGAAAATATTATATACAAGGAAATGTTTACACCATATCTACAAATGGGCATTCACTGTCTACCCATAAAATATTACAAATGCCTATCCAGGAAACATTACAAATGAACCTTTGCTTAGAGAAACGAAGGGCAAACATTTAGGTCGACCATCAATCTCCTGAATGGCCATAGTGTATCTGACCCAAGAAAAGGAAGAGAATATGAGGCGAAATCAGACACTTCCAGTGGAAGACTTGAAAGAAATTTGTAATATAGGATTCAATAGAATCCAAACAACAAGGACCAAATGATACCTGTAAAGTAAAAGAGACATAAAGACCTTGTCAAGTATAAAAGAAGAATCATTACCTAGTCGTTAGATCATGAATAATTTCAAAGAAAAGGAAAATAGTTACCTTTAGGGGTGAGAGTGTAGAAATAACTCGAAATTTGCAGCTACTAATGAATTGAGGCTAAAATAAATAGACATAAATTTCCTCTACTAAATTTTGTGGAAGCAAAATTGACAATAAAAACACATGCATTGATTCAATCACAATGTTTTAAAAAAAAACTACTTTTTCAACTTGTATTTTGAACTTATCTCCATATAGGTTTACTCAAATTTCAAGCAGGAGTGCTCATTGGATGCATAATTTAATTTCTCATCCAAGTAGTACTCAGGTTGCATACTTTTGATGGACCTTGCTACACAAAAAATGAGAAATACATGAAAAACGTGATTGGAATCACTCTTTTTCATGTACTTCTCATTTTTCATGTAGCAAGGTCCATTGAAATTATGCAACATAGGTAATCCTTGGATGAAGAATCAAATTTTGCATCCAATGAGTTCTCCCACTCGAAATTTGAGTAAAATTGTAGGAAGATAAGTTGAAAATACGAGTTGTAAAAATATTTTCTTTTTTCTTTTTTCCTTCTAAAATTTGATGATGTAATCTAATATTATTTTATTATTTCCACTAGTATTATTTTATAATATCCTTATGAGACCCATTTTAGACCTCGAAATTTCTCTAATTATGGGTCCTCTATCCCACAAATCTCGGGGGATTCACTTGGGGAGCAATGCCATATCATGTGCATTCATATTGGGGGATATATTAAGGAAAAAATGACATAATATGTTGGAGGATATATAAGGGGTAAAGGTTTTTTATATTGGCAAGTATAAAAAATGGAGCTCAAATTTAATGGAAAAATATAAAGGGGTATAAAAAATGTTAATGAAAAAATGGATACCTACAATATCTAGTGAAAGTAGGGGTTTTTTAAATTGGGAAGGTGTATTGAGTTCATATTGGTAGGCTATTAAATAATGTGATTTTTAGAGGTATTTTCCAAAATGTAGTCAAATTAAGGGTATTATTTAAGGTGCCACGAATGCACGTGATATGTCAAAGGCTCATTGAGTGAAACCCTCGTGGCACAAACAAGGGGGTCTCATGCATCAATTTGGTGTCTGGCTTGGTTGCGACCTTAAAATTGGATATCATATCATATGTTATGGGAGAAAAACACAACACACATAAAGAAGAGAAAATTGTCGTGAACTATGTTTATGTGGACTATCTCATTAAGCTATTTTTTAAAAAATATGTAAGGATTTCCATCTTCAATTTTAACCAGCCAACAACATTGAAAATTAGGTCATAATTATAAATTTTATTAACCATTAGGTAATCATACTTGTTTGAATTTTTATGTTTATATTATATTATATTTGTGATTAATATAAATAACATGCTTCTAAAAATAATTAAAATAAATAAATTTATTAGTTTAAGACTACAAGAAAACACATGCCACAACCATGGTAATCTCTTTTGGTCTAAATCATATCAAGGTCTCTTTTTTGGCATTGAACTATGTGTTAATGGATCATTGTTGACCTAAACCCACTTAAAGTAGTAACAATGAAACTCTTTTCATATGTATCCCATTATATACTCCCATAGTTTCAAGTAAAGAAATAAAACAATGAGAACTCACAAATGATTAAAATATTCTAATGCTTAGGATAAGATCAAATAGAATGAATCACACTCGTTTATATTTCAATATGGCCCATATATAATATTAATCCATATTGTGAGAATAAGTTGAGTATTTAATGCCCAAATTTTACAAGGTCAATGCAGGTCATCATTGTGTTGTGGTGTCTAAAACAACCCCCCATTTGTTTCTAAAATAAATGGTGACCTTACTAAAATTTATTTTTTTGGTTTGATTTATTGTTTAAGGTCAATGCAGGTCATCATTGTTTTGTGGTGTATAAAACAACCCCCCATTTGTTTCTAAAATAAATGATGACCCTACTAAAATTTATTTTTTTGGTTTGCTTTATTGTTTATTTAGTTATTGATAAGTTTCTATCAATGGTTTTCTTAATTCGTGCTACTAATCTACCTATATAACATTTTCTCTATGTGATAACATGATGTTCCTTGTCCACCCCGAATACCTCGATATGGATATTGTCCTTATCTCTTTGTTAAATTAATTAGATCCAATGTTATTTGCATTATATTTGATTTTATTTGGATCCTATTTCATGTATCCTCACATTTGAGCTATTTCTATGCCTAGAAAGCCTTACATATTCCCCCCTAGATGACCATATAACATGTTGAGTTCTATAACCTAAAAAATTAAATTAATCAAGCTTAAGTATTTATTAATTAATGAGTTTTTCCAAATCCTCCCATCCGATCTCTCATTCGAACATGAACACTTTACATGCCCTGCAACCCAGATGACCATATTTTTTATTAAGCTCACTTGATCATAGGATTAAGCTAATAAAGGTAGTTAATCAAAATTAAAAAAATAATAAAGAAAATACGGTATCCCATTGGTTGCGCTAGCCGACACCCCTTGCACTTACCAGATCCCAGATGACCACACAATATCTAAAACTTGTGATTAAAGATAAACATATTTAATTTTAATAAGTAGGTTTAACCCTGATTAATCACAAATTTAGTTTAAACATCCAGATCTGACATCCAAGCCAAAGAAGTGAACCAATATTGAAAACCTCGGTAGACCTCGGATGTCCATATTGATGGATCCATTCGCCAATCATTAAGGAATGATTAGACATGAATTTAATACTGAAATGAATCCATAGACTTTTTTTTGCAGAGATTTATGAGGAATATTACCTTTATAAGGAAACACTTAAGGTTATTGATATCCTCGTAAAACAAAATCATTTACTTCGAGAATTTACTAAATCATTCTATCTCACCTATCTCCCATTGTATCACCTTGACAAACCATTACCTAAACTAGAAGAAGCTCCTTCGAGTATTCCTAGTTAGTTTAGTTTGCAATTTTATGAATTCTATTTTTTATGTCTCTTTTCAATATTCCTAAAACTTACAATTATTAAATATGTGCAATTAAAATGGGGAAAAAGGGACAATCTAAGAAGTCAAACCTTGTCACCTATTATTTGGGAGAGAAAGCCAAAATTGAAGAAACCAGTGTATAGGAGAAAATCCAAATGTAAAATTTTATAAACATACAACCTATAGAATAAGGATGCAAGGAGCTATGTCTTGGGAATAAATATTCAACTTCTTCGAAGAAGAATTGAGAGCCCAATCAAAGGACGTATTCCAGAAGAATATTTTTATTTAGACACAGACAATTACATCAACATTCAAATAACCAAGCTTCATATAGTTGCAACTAGGCCACCCATGTTGCCATACTATGACATTATATATTGTATTATTTACGATGTGAAAATTGAAGTGTTTATTGTTTTTAGTGTTGACGGGAAAAATAGTTGGTTCCTAGAGGCCTAAAATCTTACAAACGATATATAAGTTAGATGATCCTGAAGTCTATCTTGATGTAAAATACATGGTTGAATTTGAAAATAAGTTATTAATTAAGCATAATATTGAGCCGTATCAATGCATAAAAGATTAGATACTTGATTCCCAAGGTTTCAGAGCCAAAATTTAAAAAAAAAAAATATCCTATTGGGAGATTCAAGTCTCCAAATTCCCTTGTAATAGTTATGCTATCTAGGTTATATGGTCAACCAAACCCAAATAATATTAGGGAGGCATAGGTCCCTTTGTTTCATGGTATTGTTCAAAATGCCAATATTTAATTAGGAAGATATAATATCTCATAAACTGAACAATGTAATTGGGGTATTTTTTTTCTTCTCCACCAGGTTTTATCCCACCCTTTTTCATGTCCTCTTATCTCTTGGATGCTATAATAGTTGTCTCATCATTTCCTTCATTAAAATGGATCTAGATAGAAAAAGAAAAAAATTGTTCCCCAATATTGTCCTGGTCTTTCAAATAGCCAGTATGAAAACCATATGTATGAGATTTGTGATCATTTTATGGCACCATTATACGAGTTTTTTCATGTTAATCCTCTTATCAGAGCTAGAAAAGATCTTCATAGTGCTTTACAAGGTATTGGACATTGGTTTATAAAAGAAAGGTACACCTACTTCATAATTTTTGAATGTGAAAATTCCCCTCACCATCTCCCCACCACGGGGACTTCACTGGTGGAGAAATACCATACCACATGCATTCATATTGGGGGGTATATATTGAGGAAAAAATGACATAATGTAGTGAGCATATAATAGGGTGCAAAGGGTTTTTTATTGGAAGGTATAAAAAATGGAGCTCAAAGTTAATGAAAACACATAAACGAGTATAAAAAATGTTAATGAAAAAATGGATATCTACAATATGTAGTGAAATTAGGGATTTTTTAAATTGGGAAGGTGTATCAGGTTCGTATTGGTGGGGGTTAAATAATGTGAATTTTAAAGGTATTTTCCAATATGTAGTCAAATTAACGGTATTTTTTGGTATCCTACAAACACGCCTGATATGCCAAATATTCATTGAGTGAAGCCCCCATGCTCCCTACATACATTCATGATAGAGTGGAAATAAAGGAAATATATAACCAAACAATTATGCATGGATTAACCAATATACTATCTAAAATTCCATTAATTTATGGCCAATATTCCCTATCAAAATTGATCTCTATTCTCTTCTTGATAAAGGCCATGTAGTAGATAGAGCAAAGTGTCTAAATGAAGTCTGGATTTATTCAATGTCCTTTTATATATATCATACCAATGATGTAGTGAGTGCACATTTAAAGGCAGTTAAGTATTCTAAAAGTTATCATCACTAGGATCCCCCTTTTGACCATTTACTAAGGAATGCTTGTTATTTTAAAAAGGTAAGCCTAAAAATGTTTACATTGAATGAATTTGTGGTTAAGAAAAACTTATAATATTATAGGGAATAATTTTACGTGTCTTTCCTCCGATAAAGGGGCATAATCATGATTGTTCCTCTCGCTGAAATTTGAGCTAGAGAAATTATTATTTCATTGTTTCTTCAAGATGAATTTGAATTCGATGTCTTTATTATCGAAAATAATGACTAGGGTACTTCAAAATAAACGTTTTTAGGTACTACAGGTGGTTTCAATCCAACACATCCAAAATAGTAAAAGGAACAAAATAAACAAGACAAAATATCAAATCATTAACATATTTCAGAAGCCAAGGAAGGAAATCATTTCGAATGAGAGCGGTCAAAACAATAGAAATAGGAAAATATCGTTCCCATTATTGAACAAGTATAGGTTACAAAGCATACATATGAACCCATGACTGAAGCTAAAAATACAATTCAATATTTAAATAATCCCAATGTTAAATTTCCAGTTAGCTCAACTTAATTGCACAAGTTGTTTCTCCTACAAGTATTGTAACCCCACTAGCAATTAATCTAAATTTTTTTGCCTCTTTATTTGTCAATATTGATCAAGTGGAACCAGTTAGTGAGTCAACAAATTCATTGGAAAATATTATTTCAGTTCTCAACTAATGGTTTGAGTTAAAATATCAAGGAAAAGAAAAGCAGATACACCCTTGCAAGAGATTACATCAATAATTTGGTGTCCTATTAATGAACAAGTAGATGTTTCAAAGGAGACTGCATATTCCTTAGGGGATTTTACTATAGTTAATAAATGGTTTGTTGATGAATTGTGTAAGAAATCGGATCAAACAAAAAACAAAATTAATGTTCTTAAATAGGAATTGCAATATTTAAGAAATATTCAAAATCAAGATCTATAATTGAATGCCAAAAACTCATAGGAAGGTTTTTACGGTGCTAGACCCACCAACATACAAGGGATCTCCCTGATATGAGGTCCCAGTTATACCTCGCACCATTTGGTGTAGGAGTTCCATACGAAGAAACTAGGTACCAACCTTAGTTTTAATTCAGCATATCACCCTCAAACAGAGGGGTAGACAAAGGTAGTAAACAGAAGCCTAGGAAATATACTAAGGATTTTAGTGTATACAAATCCTAAGCAGTGGGATTTAGCACTTGCTCAGGCTGATTTTGCTTATAATGACACTCAAAATCAGAGTACTGGCATGAGTCCATTCCATATTGTTTTTGAAATGAATCCAAGAGGTGTGTATGAGCTCAGGAATTTGGGAAAACAAGAGATAAGAAGTGCAAAGGCTGAAGAATTTGCAGAGCAAATGCATCAACTACAGGAAGATGTTAAAAACAGATTACAGGAAATCAATAGAAAATACAAACAGAGAGTTGATATGAGGAGGAAAGAAAAAGAATTCCAAGTAAGAGACCTAGTCATGGTTTATCTGAGAAAAGAAAGATTTCCTGTTAAGAATTACAATAAATTAAAATTGAAGAAGATAGGACCATGTAAAATTTTGAGGAAATTTTCTTCAAATGCATATGAAATAGAATTTCCAGAAGGGATTGGAATATCACCCATCTTTAATTTTGCATATTTGTACCCATACAGAGGAACAGAGGAGGAGCTACAAGAAGATTCTTCTACAGAGGAAAACCAAACTTTAAATTGGAAAGACCAAATTCCAAGGAATGCCAAGGAAGAGGTAGAAGTTGTTCTGGAGAAAAGAGTATCCAAAAAAACTAGAGGACAGATTTATTTTCAGTATCTAGTCAAATGGAAGGGACATCCAATGGAGGATGCCAGTTGGTTGACAGCAGCAGAATTACAAAAGTATGGAGTAAATCCTGAAAGTTTGATAAATGATTTTTTTTCCTCGCTAGGAGTCTGATGCAGAAGCATCTAGACTTAGCCAGCAATGTGAAGGGATTTTCACATGTTGTGGCTAACGTGAGATAAATTTCATTTACCTAAGTGGTCAAACCAAAGTTTATAAAGAGGGTTGGATCTCTCAAAACTTCATTTATTTAAAATAATTTAATAATCCATACCATTGTGTTATGGTTAGGATAGAAGGTGAGTGTTAGCATAGGTGTGAATCAAAACTTTAGAATAGGGATTTAAGGTGATAAGAATAGTGATTGAGTTGTTATATTGTTAGATTTGATCCATAAAAGAAGGAAAAAGAATGTAATGACAGATATATATATATCAAGAGAGCGAGACAATATATATATTGGCTTTTAAAAGATTGAAGGAGAGGTCAAAGACTGATATAATCAGGCCAGAGAGGGCGAGACCCTGTGATTTAAATTTTAACAGAAATTGATTGAAGTTTGTTGTGAAAACCCATGTTTATGAGTGCTACATTTCATCGAAAATATTTGAAAAATCAATTCTATATATGTTGGTACTGTGTTTCTATTTTCTACATTTGAAATTGCGTTAGATGTCAGAGCGGCTCAAACAAGTATAAATTGCACTGATGGTTGAGAGCTCTAGAGCACTGAGAAAAGTGAAAATGTGGTTTTTTGGCCGTAATTTTTTTTAATTTAACCCTATTCTGGTGTGCGGGGTTTTATAGGCGCACCGGTGCGGTTGTTTAAGACTGCACCGGGCGTTTTCTGTTTTGATAC
The DNA here is from genome assembly GCA_034641835.2 of Pinus albicaulis. Taxonomy (NCBI): domain Eukaryota; kingdom Viridiplantae; phylum Streptophyta; class Pinopsida; order Pinales; family Pinaceae; genus Pinus; species Pinus albicaulis. Next base: position 979,248,446 of record CM076575.1, read on the forward strand.
TGTGTTTTATGATGCACTGGTGTGGTTTCTTAACACTGCACCGGGCGGTTTATGTTTTGGTGCGGTGTTTTATGATGCACTAGGGCAGAATAGTTGTGAAGCATCGGTGCTCTACAGTAATAGGACGCACCGGGCGGGTGTGTACAGAGCTCACGGTGTCTGGTGTGCTAATGTTTTGTGTGACCAGTGCTTTCTCTTATAGAGCGCACCAGTGATTGAGAGGTCTGGAGCACTGAGAAAAGTGAAAAATGCGGTCTTTTGGCTATAATTTTTTTTTAATTTCACCCTCTTCCGATGCGTAGGTTTTATAGGCACACCAGTGCTATTTATTATGAACACACCGGTCGATTTCTGTTTTGGCGCGGTGTTTTATGATTCACCGGTGCAGTTTCTTAACATCGCACCGCGCGATTTCTATTTTGGCACGGTGTTTTATGATGCACTGGTACAGAAGAGTTGTGCAGCACTGATGCTCTACAGTAATAGGATGCATCGGGTGGGTGTGTACGGAGTGCACGGTGTCTAGTGTGCCAATTTTTTATGCACACCTATGCTTTCTCTTGTAAAGCGCACTTGTGCTTTCTCTTGTAGAGCGCACCGGTGATTGAGAGCTCTGGAGCACTGAAAAAAGTGAAAAATGCGGTTTTTTGGCCGTAATTTTTTATTTATTTAACCATTTTCCAGTGTGCGTGGTTTATAGGTGCATCGATGCTATTTCTTACGAACGCACCAGTCATTTTCTGTTTTGGCGTGGTGTTTTATGATGTACCGATGCAGTTTCTTAATACTGCACCGGGCAATTTCTATTTTGGCGCGGTGTTTTATGATGCACCGACGCGGAAGAATTGTGAAGCACCGATGCTCTTCAGTAATAGGATGCACCAAGTGGGTGTGTACCGAGTGCACACTATCCGGTGTGCCAATGTTTTGTGTGCACTAATGCTTTCTCTTGTAGAGAGCACCAGTGCGATTTTGGATGATAAGCGCACTGAGTGAAAAACATCCGCAAAACCCTCCGTCTGCCAACCTCCTCTAGTAACCTCTACTAGAAATGAATGTATGGGGTATTTTTATAAGGGTTTCCTCAAAAACATCCACTAGAGGGTCTTTTCCTTGTAGTGTCTTTACCATGCTCCACAAATCCACACAATCCATAGTAAACCTTCAATTCCTTCTATCCTCCAATAGAATGGAAGTGCTCATGTACCAAGAGCCAACTCCCACAAAGGACCAGAGACCAACCAACCTTGTTTTTATTATGTGGTGTGTATATTTACTTTTCCTCTGCACCCCTTTGTGCATTTAAGAGAGTTCTAACTTGGATCTTCTATATTTGGATATCCCTTCTACTTTCTGTAGGGCCATTCTCTGACTTGCCTTTCCTCCATTTCTGAGGGGAGTGGAGATGGTCATGGTCTTGTGCCCACACTACCCAATCCCATTTCATGATTTTTTGTGAGACAATGCTAACTTAATTAGTCTACAACTGACTTTAGGCATTAACTGAAGCTCACTATTGGCTTATTAAGTCATGAAACCAGCTCTAGGTTCTTCAAAATAGTGGATCTGTTGTGCCCATCCCTTTAAAATAGTCATTAAAATAACATTTACTTTTCAAGTGTTTACAATGTTTGCTTCAACTAATTGTCACTTCTACTCTAGAAGTATGTAGTTATGTTTACAAAAATGGGGTTAAATAAAATCTTTGTTACATTAGGTCTTTTCTCTAATGCTCCCATGATCATTTAGTTCTATTCTACTCTTAAAAATCTACTTACAATTATTATTGGTTGTCTTCCTCCATCTTCACTAGATCATTCTTTTTTCTCAACACACTACATTTTGGGAGAGAAACTTTTAACAAAAAAGTTTCATCATAAAAGAAATATGCAAATCTTGTATCATTCTATAAAAAAATGATTCTTTTTCATATAGAGTATTATATAATATTGGAGTTGCTTATAAAATTCAAACTTAAAAATGTTCCTCCAAGGGAGTATGGTGAGATCATGTAAACACCTTCTATCTAAACCAAAAATTGAAGCACCATAACTCATAAATCTACGTGAAATTTGAACTTCTTAAATTATCCAATCCTTTTATCTATTATAATTAGTATATAGCCTAAATAAATAGAATAATCTTACTTTTTTATATCTATTTTAAATTAAATGAATCAATAATAATAATAATAATATATCTAAATTACAACACTCCTTACATTTAAATAAAAAAATTTAGGTTTTAAGATTAATATTTATAGTTTAACATATATAAAATTTAAATTTAAACTCCATCATTACATGAAGCTCATGAAAACAAAAATACAAATATAACGTTATTTTAACATCCATTTCCCATGAAAAACAGTGTGTCTGTTCTGGTGGTTGGTGGTGTCACACTGCTTATGGCGACATTGTTGTTCAGGGAAGTCTCGGATCGTAATCCAACCCACATGCTCGTGCTCCAGCTCTGTCACATGTTCAATTGAATGGGTGAGGTATAATAATTTTTTAATAATTTTTTTTTACATGGCAGTCACTGGAAGGGAAAATAGAAGATCTAATTTATTACAAAAATAAATTAAAACCCCATTCAGATTACTGTTAGATGCATCAAATTTCTCCAACTTCGGTTGTCTAGTAAAAAAACCTAGCCTCTTGAGATGGAGCCAATAAGATGATTGCTATAAACCTGTAAATATCTCAATTTTTTCAAGACTTTTTTCCCAATTTCCCATGGAATATTTCCCTGCAATCTCAAAGAATCCAAGTATAAAATTCACAGATGAATGCAATTACCACTGAAATTTTCACAGTATTTGCCTTGATTGTGTCGACATTGCCAAGCTTTCCGATGGGTGCAGGAATAATAACACTCAAATAATTTCTATCTATCACGAGCGTACTCAAGCTTGCGAGATTACCCAGGTCATAAGGAATAAAACCATAAGGTTTTCGAGATTACCCAGTTTCGAAGGAATAAAACCAGAAATATGGTTGTTGTTGATATTCAAAATGGTAAGAACGCTGCAGTTCAAAAAATCCAGAGAGATTAAAGGCATGAACAAATTAATGGTGATAAGTTCTCCGACATAAAAATGATGTTCCTTTTGTGCATAGATACCGCATGATGTCCAAATGCATGCTTCTCCAATGCTGATAAAAACTTCAACGATGATATTTCACCAAGAACTCATTGGGCAAACAATGAGTTTATGAAAATCATGCTTTGATTTCCAATTTATTGGGCTTTTTCCCTACAATAAGAGAAGAGGAGCAACGTAGCACCTTCTCAAACAAATATTTTCTGTGGAGAAAAATCCTAGGAAAACAACAAGAAGGTTGCATCAGGGAATGTGATCAGCAGGAATAGGAGAGAAGGATAAAGCAAAATTTGGAACATTGAAGGCCCTGTAGACTTTGAGAACTTTAGACTCTACCACAGAATATCAAATCAGATTACAATATGAGAGTGAAATGGAGGTTTTCAGTAAAGAAAATATTCTGAATAGGAGAATAAACAATATATTAGTAGCCACTAAATATGGCCACAAGAATAAACAATATATTAGTAGCCACTAAATATGGCAACATTCATTAGAAAATGTTTTTAATGAATCATTTTTTCAGAAATTCAACAAGAAATGGGTAAGGGTCTAGTTTCAAGATCGGTAAGAGATCAATCCTCTTTGGTATTTTACAGGATTAGAAGATATCAATAGTGAAAGATCAAAATATGTAGGATGTAAAGAATGAATATGAAACATCCAAAAATAAAGGAGAAGCTCAAAATATGGTTAATACAGGTTTATGTGAGAAAATTACAGGTACCTCCCGAGCCAATCTACACATTAATACGAAAATATTGTCGCGGAGTATCGAAGGCTATAATGCCCTGAGCAAGAGGAGCTTACTCAAACAAAAAATAGTTACTGAAAATCCACATGTGCTTTTTCTTTAAAGAGATAAAATGTGTTGAAAAGAAAAAATATTATTTTGAAATATGGAGATGTTGTGTTGTTAATAACACTTTAGGATTTTCCTAGGAAATAATAATATTATGGAATAAAAAAAGGAGCATGTTTTTGGATTAGATAGAAACATGTATTGGATGTCTGCTTTTTTCTATGAAATATAATGACAACATAAATGTTGAATAACTCCCTTTTATTTATTTATGGAATAAATATTGAATGACAAGATAAATTTGAATGTTGGAGATGCACCTTGTAGGTTTTAACCCTATACAGAAATTATCTACAAATGAATCTTAAAACAAAAAATAAACAATAGCGAGAGCATAAAACATAACACAGATAAACACAGAGATTTTCCCTTAGATCCAAAATCGGGATGACCAGCTTGATTTTTCATTATATTCCTTTTAGTGTTACAATGCATATATATACATGCCGAAGCATACATAAACCCCAATCCATTAACCCTGTATTAGAACATAATCATAGTTCCCTTGACCGGATCTACAAAATACCAGGGGCCGAAAACCATCGTGCCCCAAAACCATGTGAAAAATCATGCACAAAACCATGGGTGGGTTCGACTATGAGTGGGTCTACACATCAAAAAAAAAATTGCCGGGGCGCTGCCCCAGACCCCAAAAGGGGGGGCTGCCGCCTCCCCTGCTGTGCCTGGCGCAACGTACAACACATGGGACTAGTCGTGGAAATAATATAATACATACCCAACATTCTCCCACTTGTTCTTTTCTTTCTGCAAGGGGGCCACAATAGAGCTTAGTCAAGCTCTATAACACCCATTGTTTCTCTACACCAAGAGAACTTTTGAGTGCTCACATACTTTGTCAATGCATATCCAACATTCTTCAAAGTGTCCACCTTTACCAGAAACACCATTTTAGCCTTAACCATATCTCTCAAAAAGTGATATTGAACATCAATGTGCTTTGTCTTTGAATGATAAGCAGGGTTCTTAGCCAAGAAAATTGCACTTTGGCTATCACAGTCTATCCTTATATTTTGTTGTACCAACCCCATACTTGAACACAATCTCTGCAACCAAACTTCTTCCTTGCTTGCATGAGTGGCTGCTATGTATTCAGCCTCTGTAGTTGAAAGAGCCACTATAGACTGTCTTTTACTCATCCAACAGACTACACCTCCAAATAGGCTAAAAACATACCCACTTGTAGATCTTATTTGGTCCATATCTCTAGCCCAGTCTGAATCAAAAAAACCATGAATGTCCAACACTCTTTCCAATCCTAGTCTTCCCTGGTAGCACAAGCCATAATCACTACTGCCACATAAATATCTGAAAACCCGCTTCATTGCTGTCCAATTCTCCTTCCCTGGGTTTGACATAAACCTGCTTAATAATCCCACTGCATGTGCATTGTATGGTCTAGTACAGACCATTGCATACATCAGGCTACCCACTGCACTTGCATATGGAACACAGGACATATCCTCCTCTTTTTCTTGTGTCTTGGGACAATGTTCAACAGACAGCTTTATACCTACAGGAATCAAAAAATTCACTAGTTTACTATCTTGCATATTGAATCTCTGCAATATAGTCTCGACATACTTCCTCTGGTTTAACCAGAGCGTCCTCTTTTCCCTATCTCTCTTAATTTCCATGCCCAAAATATAATTTGCAGCACCAAGATCCTCCATGTCGAATTTGGAGAATAGTTGGGTCTTCAAATCTTGGATAATTTCTTTTTCATTTCCAATCAACAACATATCATCCACATACAAGACCAAATAAATAACACGATCACCAATTAATTTAAAATAAACACAGTGATCCTCCTTGCTTCTGGTGAAGCCAAGTCCCCATATGTAGGTATCAAATTTCTGATACCACATCCTTGGTGAGTGTTTTAACCCATACAGAGACATCTTTAACCTGCATACTAGTTCTTTCTTCCCCTTCACCATAAAGCCTCCAGGTTGTTTCATGTAGATCTCCTCTTCCAGATCCCCGTGAAGAAATGATGTCTTCACATCCATCTGTTCTACCTGAAAATCAAATGCAGCAGCAATAGATAAAAGTAATCTAATAGAAGTAACTTTGGCAATAGGAGAAAAAATATCACCAAAATCAATTCCCGACACTTGGGAATAACCTTTTTCTACCAACCGAGCTTTGTACTTCTCCACCTTGCCTTCTACATTCATCTTCTTCTTAAACACCCATTTCCTCCCGATGGGCTTCCTTCCAGGTGGCAACTCCACCAGATCCCATGCCTCATTTTTATGCAAGGATGCCATTTCATCAACCATGGCCTCCTTCCAGAGTTTTCCATCCTCTGAATCTACTGCCTCCCTGACAGTTCTGGGATTATCATAAGTTATAGTTAAAGAAAAATTTTAATAGAAAGCAGATGGACTATACCTTTTTGGTTCTCTTCTTTCTCGAGGTGATCTTCTCATAGCTGGAGTTTGTGGCTCTTCCTCTTCTGAGTCTTGTTCTGTTGTAGAGTCTGATTCATCCTCCTTTAGCTCAAACTCTATCTTCTCAAGTTCCTTTGATAGGACTTCATGTTTAACAACATATTTCACCTCTCTAAACACCACATCTCGGCTTTACACAACCTTCCTTGTTTCTGGGTTCCAAAGCTTGTAACCCTTTAAACCATCCTTATACCAAATAAAGATGCACCTTTCAAATTTATTATCCAACTTGGTCCCTTTCTCCTTTGGAACATGTACATATGCATCACATCCAAATAACCTCAGATGTGAAAGAGAGGGTTTCTTACCAGTCCATACCTCATGTGGAGTCTTATCCTCCAACGCTGATGAAGGTGATCTGTTAACCAAGTAACATGCAGTCTCCACTGCCTCTGCCCATCATTCTTGTCCTAACCTGGTACCACTGAGCATGCTTCTTGCCTTTTCCATCAATGTTCTGTTCATTCTTTCTGCAACTCCGTTTTGCTGAGGTGTGTATGGAGTAGTCTTCTATCGTGCTATACCACACTTCTTACAGAAATCTTCAAATTCCTTCTTGTAGAACTCCCCACCATTATCTATCCTCAGCACCTTTATCTTCTTCTCTGTCTGGTTTTCCACCAGAGCCTTAAATTCTTTAAATCTGTCAAAGACTTGAGATTTCTTCCTCATGAAAAATAACCATGTATTCCTTGAGAAGTCATCTATGAATGAAACATAGTACACAAACTTACCTAGTGATGGAACCGACACAGGTCCAAACACATCACTGTGCACAAGCTCTAATATCTTGTTTGCCCTCTTAGCGCCAGAAGGAAAACTCACCCGATTCTACTTCCCATGTAAACAATGTTCACAGAAATTGAAATCCAGAGAGAAATTAGACATACCTTCTACCATACCATTTCCATTTAGTATCCGAAGGCCCTTATCTCCAATATGTCCAAGCCTTTGATGCCATAGCATGGTATTTTCTCCCGAGACCGCTAGGCTTTCTGCTCCACCTTCAGGAACCACAGAACTATTACACCCATCAATAACAGTGCTTCCCTGAAGCTTGTACAGAGTTCCAATCCGAACTCCCCGCATTAATACTAGTGCTCCCCGAACCATCTTACAGATGTCTTTCTCGAACACTGTTTTTACACCTGCATCATCCATCTTTCTTACAAAAATCAGATTTCTGGCCAATGCAGGAATATGCACAACACTAGGAAGTGTTCTAATCCTTCCACTTTGCAGCTTCAGCTTGACTTTTCCACGTCTGACAATTCTGGCCTTCCTATCATCCCCTAGGAAGACATCATCACCATCATATTTCTCATACTCGCAGAACCACTCCATATGGGGAGTGAAGTGAAAGGATGCACCCGAGTCAATCAATCATGACTCATGATCTACATGTGTATTTGAAGAAGAAGCCAAATACGCATCTCCACCTTCATCCGAGGTGGTTTTTGCCTCTACAGAAGGAGAATAATCATATCCCTTTCCTTTCTCAGGAGTTTTAGATCTGCAGTCCTTTTTGTAGTGCCCTTCCTTTCCGCATTTCCAACACACCTTTACACACTTTCCAGGAGATTTAGATCTCCCTCTAGATTTAGATCTCCCACTCGAAACCTTATTCTTGTTTCAGTTTTGGGACCTTCCTCGTACAGATAAGGCATCTCCATTCTAGCCCTCTATATTTCTCCATCTCATTTCCTCCGACAGATAAGGCATCTCCTATTGCAATAACCAGACTGTCCCACGAATCTGGTAGAGAACACAACAAACTGATGCACTTATCTTCATCTAAGATTTTAATATCAACAGATGACAACTGACTTACCACACTATTGAAGGCGTTCAGATGCTCTATCACTGAGTCTCCATCCTTCATCCTCAGGTTATACAACTTTTTCCGCAGGAACAATTTATTCACCGGAGACTTAGATTGGTACAAAGTCCCAAGTTTGTCCCACAAATTATTCATTGTAGCTTCCCCATATACATTCAACAATACTGAATTTGAGACACACAACCTTATTGTGCTCTTCGCCTTCCGATCCAACTTCTTCCAGTCTTCATCTGACATTATTGTTGGTTTAGTACCTGGATCTACCGCAATCCATTGATCTTTATCGACCAGCAGGTCCTCCATCTTGAGCTTCCACAACTCAAAACTCTGACCATTAAATTTCTCAATCTCTATCTTTCTGCTGCTCACCATCTTCTTTCACAGCAAGAATTGATCCCGCATATCCCCCACTGAACAAGGTTTACCTCAGGCCCGAGAAAAAAACCCTCAGCAGCAAAGGCATCCCCTTGAAGCCGAAACAACTCTCATACCAAATGTAGGTTTTAACCATGTACAAAAATTATCTACAAACGAATCTTAAAACAGAAAATAAACAATAGCGAGAGCATAAAACATAACACAGATAAACACATAGATTTTCCCCTGGATCCCAAATCGGGATGACCAGCTTGATTTTTCAATATATTCCTTTTAGCATTACAACACATATATATATACATGCCGAAGCATACATAAACCCCAATCCATTAACCCTAGATTAGAACATAACCATAATTCCCTTGAACGGATCTACAAAATACCAGTGGCCGAAAACCATCATCCCCCAAAACCATGTGCAAAATCATGCACAAAACCATGGGTGTGTCCGCCTATGAGTGGGTCCACACACCCAAAAAAAATTTGCTGGGGCATTTCCCCAGACCTTAACAGGGGGGTGTCACTCCACCTGTGACCCCCCTGCTATGCCTGCAACGTACAACGTGTGGGACTAGTCGTGGAAAGAATATAACACATACCCAACACACCTAAGCTCTCGTTGTGAGAGAAAATTCCACTTATGATGAAATCAAAGTACAATACATGTATGCACTCATTTCTCCTCACCCATATCTCTAAAAAAGTTTCACATTCCATCTCCCAACACCAAGCTAATTCATGGCCTTCATAACCCATTTGTTGAAGTAGACAAAGGGGAATTTCACTTTTAATGAAGTGGGTCTCAATAATTATGATGTTTTATCCTGTGAGGATCTATATTCTTCATATTTACAGTCAAACAGGGAAATTGGGGATGAGGATGAGGCACATTTAGAGAGATTTTGAAGAGTCCAAAAAGCATGGGAAGTTATTAAGGATTATAAATCTAGAGAGGTATATGATTTTGATTTTCAGGCCTTGAAACATAATGCATATGTTATAATTGCAAATGAATTAGAATTGGAGGAGATGATTACTGAAGATGATGGAGAAGGATGGGTAGTTAAATTTTTTTACCCCTATAGATGTGGGGATTATTTTGTTATTTCAGAGATAGAGCTAGTGGAGAGGTGATAATAATATTTCTAATTTTTATCCAAATGACATTAGTGTGAGGAAGAAAACCAGAGGCTGTAATCTGGAAAAAGGATTATAGGGTTCACTGTAGTAGAGGATAGAGGTAGGATCGATGTAGGGAGATTTATAATTCATCATTGTGAGTCTTTCTCTTTGAAAATCAAACTGCTTTTTTGATGGAACGCATTAGGATCTTCATCCAATTTCAATAAATTGAGCTTCATGGTCGCCTAAAGGCAACTTCAATATTTCATCAAGCTACAAGGACTAGTTTCTAAGTGAGGATATTTTCTTGATATAGTAGGACCATTTGGCCACTCTAAGGGATTTCTCTGTTTGTCTAGAGACTGATATTCTACAAAAGCACTATACCAAAATGTATTTTGTGGATTAACAAACATGATCATCTATCTCTGTTGGATTGAGAAATATTGTACATCATAAGGTTCCTGGATGGTTATAATGGGTTGTTGCAGCAAGTCATGAAACTGGTATGCATCTCCACGGCACAGAGCTAGAGGAATCTATTGAAGTAAATGCATGATTTAGTTTTCTTCTATTATTGTAAGCTCTCTCTTTGCCATTTTATCAAGTAAAATGAGTTTTATTCTATTATTGATTGATCAGTCTTCAATCAATTTTTCCAACGAAGACTGACATTTTCTTGCACACCACTAGGATTTTTATACCACCAGGAATTTGATCTTAATTGCAGTTTTGTCATCCTTTTATTTATCAATTCCAAACCCTCCTGCCAACTATAATTTCACCTTAACTATAATACCCCTATTCTTTGAATTGACCCCAAAAAAATTTCTATAGACTTTTCAAGCCTCCAGATTTGAGAAAAATGCACATAACTTCACCTTAATATTTCAACAATTGAATTCCAGGAAAAATCAATTACAAAATAACTTAGAAGGCACAGTTTTCTTATATACATCTAATTTTTTTCACCGCAACGTTCTCTTGGAGGTTGTAAAATAGAAATGGGTGAAACCCTAATGGTGTTTAGGTAACTTAAAAAAAAAGGAAATGCTGAAAATTTCAATACCGTTCGATTTAGAATGTCAATGTTGCTTGTACACCATCGAATTCTTTCTTAAAAGATGAGAAAGATGAAAAAATTTAACATAGACACCAAGGGTTTCAATACGGAACTGAGACAAAAGACCTTTGAATGACCTCTAGGAAAGAAAACCTTCCATGAAGAACCATGGAGCGAGGGGATTGAAAACATCTGGGAAAGAGTTCTTGACATAGAAAGGGTATTTTTTTTTATCAATTTTCTGATCAAACCATCTATTTGATTGATTGAAACAACCCAAATCGCGTAAGCCTACAATTGATGATAAATTATCTGTGCTAAAAGAATAGGAAAATGAGATATTTGGCGATTGCTTGCCTCCTTTGAGTAAACCCCTTGCATAATTCTGATGTTCTTGGTGTTTCAAAGTTCTTTGGAAATCTCGAAAGAAACTTTCAACCTCAGTAAGTTTTGCGCAGATGACATTTTAACCTCGGCTAACAATCTTCTCGGCCTCTAAGAAAAAACAGTTCCTTTACGGGGCAAGAGCTCAGGGAACTGTCTCAATAAAACACCACTTCATGACTTAAACACAATAATAATCGCTTGGTGAGTATGTAATTGTTAAAAAGTGCGAGAAATTTCTTCACAATCATAATTAAAAAACCATGAGCTACCCTTATACACTTTGATCAGTCTTCAATCAATTCTTCCAACAGGAACTGACATTTGCTTGCACACCAACAATATTTTTGTATTAATTACAACATTGTCATCCTTCTATTTATCAATTACAAACCATCTTGCCAACAAAAAAATTTACCCCAATTTTAATGTTTTGGATAATTTAAAAAAAAAATACAAACGTGTCTATTAAAAAAATGCACCTCAATTTCAATACCCTAAAGGAGCAACTATGGGACCAAAACCGTTTCCTGTGCATGTGTCGGTTCTTCTATCTCCTTACAGACCGATGGATGCAAGTTGTGACTCGGAGGAAGACGCAGGCATACATTGAAGGTCGTTGCAGGAAATGGAACTCTCGACTTGCCCGATTACGTTTCCTGTGCCTGCATCGATTCTTATGACTCATTACAGACCGATGGATGCAAGTTGGGACTCAGAGGAAGATGCGGGCATACGTTGAAGGCCGTTGCAGGCACTCGGAGGAAGATGCAAACATAAGTTGAAGATCGTTGCAGGCACTCAAAGGAAGATGGGGGCATACGTTGAAGGCCATTGCAGGCACTCAGAGGAATATGGGAGTATACGTTGAAGGTCGTTGTAGGCACTGGAACTCCCAACTCACCAGATTACGTTGGACCAAGACTTAATATGTGCGGTGGCGCTACTGCAATTGAGGATGGTTCCTCTGCTCTTGGCCGACGAGAGCTCTCGTCCAACGGGAACTCTTGGCTCATAACTAAAATTTTAACCATTCCGCCCCTAACTGAAGATCATGACGTAATATTGTTAAACACATTGATGAAGTGGAATAGCTGTAGAACCCTGCCAACTATCGATTTGTTTTATTGAAATGCTACCAAGAAACAGGTGCCAAATTACAATATAAACATGTGTCAAATTAAAGTAGAAAGTGTTGAGGAAATTTAGATATAAACTCATTAAAAAAAAAAGCCTATCGGCCAAAATATATATCTAAAATTTTGCAATCATATATCCTTTTACAAAATATATCCCATAAATTGATTGGGTATTTAATTAAATCTGAAAAATGCTAGATGAAAGATTCAAACCTGTTTGATATCCAGTACCTCGTAAAGTTGATTTGCTGCATCTTTTCATATAACCAAGTAAAAGCAACACATACTACATAAATCATGCCCGTGTTGAAAAGATTCCAATTATTTCACTTTTGTTTAAAAACTTTTGAAGCTTTATATGAAATAAAGCTATACAGTCACTGTCTTGGAAATTACGTTAACAAAGGTGGGGAAAATTGTATTCGTGGATACTATGGAGGCGTTGAAGATTATAATTCTGAATACTGTAGAACATTTTAGTCCTTGAATATTACTTTATAAAATGTTTGAAATATTAGAGAAAACTATATTTATATTATTTTTTCCCTCTTTTATATGAGAAGATGAGGAATTAATCTTTTGTCCAACGAACTAAAAAATAATACTTCCTCAAGTTTTATTAAAAAATTCTACCAATCATCATCTAATTTTCTTCATTACATGAATCTACATCCCCATTGTATAATAGAAAAACAAAAATTAAAAAATAACGAGAAATGTTGAATGCTCATATTGTCTCAGATTGAGACCACATCCTTTTATCACAAATTACAATATAAAAGACACTTTCTTTTTAATCATGATAGTGGTATAACAGCGGGAATTTTTTTTTAAAATAAAACTGTTATGTAAACAAAGCTTTTGTCTTCTATTTCTCCAAACTTTATGTTCTTGATGGTTAATGATAGGGTTTTGATGTCATATTATCAAATCCTTTAAAGAGATGTTATGAATGATTTGTCTTATACGGTTTTAATGTCATATTAATCAGAAAATAAAATTAAAAGATATTTGTTTATGCTTCTTTGGGATAAAGCCAACTAATAGTTTGTCCATCTGCATTTACTTGATGTAAATCCAAGATAGATATAGATTACATTTAACGTATTTTAAGTAAAGCTAACTAATAGTCCGTCCATCTGCACCTACTTGATCTATATCCAACATTTAATAGAGTGCATTCAAACCATGATATGCATTTAAAATTTTGTTGCATTTTAGGTTTTTGAAATCATAGGAATCCGGTCAAACGCTGTACTAGTGTTGCTATTGACTATTGCATCAGAGATCTCATTTATCATTTATGCTTCCAAACAATTAGTGTGGTGGATTGTTAGCGTTGACTTTCTGCGTCGAAGAGGTGGCTTCTTTTAGTGTGCAACATGTATGTATTCCATATGTTAGTCTTCTTTCTGAAATATCCTAATTGTTGAACGCAATCCCTTTTTAAAAGTATACCTAAACCTAGAAATATCCTATGAAACCTTCAACTGAGGCAGAGAAGCCGACTAGGGTTCAACTATCTCCTAGTCCAACCACACAAATCCCCTCATAACATCAAGTTTCCACCATAGATCAACGTATTATTTTCTCCTAGTTCCATTTCATAGCAGAAGAAGCTATTCCAAACACAATGTTATGAAACGTGGTATTGCCAGGGGTTATCTATTTTGGGAATTTGGGTAGGCCCTAGTGAAGAAGACATAAAACTAGAGGAAAAAATACATGTGTTAGTGCCCATCACCAGGGCAGCAAAACATATGGTTGATTGTAGGCAAGGGTGGGTTGTAAGCATCAAATATAGAGTATAAAACATCCAAGAGGTGCAAAGGAATCCAAGCCCAAATTTAAATCTTCTCCAACATACCTTCAAACTACCCAGAGAATGTCTTGTGCTCAAACAACTCCCATTAGTGAAGCCCCTCACCTACTGCTTTTGCAACATCTTTGTCAAAACAAATGTTCACATTCCATGCAGGTATCCTTCAAGGGTTACACAACGTGCCACAAGAATGTTGCATACCCTTAAGGGGCCAATTTAGCACCAGCTTATTCGGTCTGGTTTTTGGACCAACAAATATTGGTATTGTCTGGATGCCTCAAAGGAATATGTGCGTTGATATATTCCAACAACCATGTGAATCTACAAAAAAATATATTATAGCAAGTCATCTAAGGATACACTGCAACTTCCCATGTCCTGCAGGGATATACACACAAGTAGAATATCGTTAATCAAGAAGGTAAGCGGAGTTGATCAAAGCAGTTTGAGTGGTCGTGTCTATACTTTGTTGGGTTGTAGTCTATGATTAGGAGTATACTTTGTTGGGTTGTAGTCTATGATTAGGAGTAGATGGATGTGAATTTATCCTCATTAATCCAGGTTTGAATCTAAGCCCCCTATCTAAAATTACTCAAATTCATTTGTTGGCAAGATTTGCTCCTACTACACTCCAAAAATCAGGTAGTTAATAAAACCATAAGTTAATTTTAATGTGCATTTTGTAAAACATACATTTCGTAAAACATAATCGAAAACCAATTGAACCAACCATTGATTTATTTTTTTGGGTAAATATCAATTTTGGGTAAATTCTGTCTTAGTATAATTTTGTTACTGGTCAATATTTTTGTTATAAAACACTTGTATCTTCAATGACAAGTTTTATTTGTAAAGATATAATGACACTCAGCTATGAAAATGGACAACTCAGATATATATGTAACAGTTAGGAGAGATATGAGATCCGATAAAAGTAAACAGATCTACTCATGAAATATATACTCTCTTTTTATTTTAAATAATTGAAAGTGCTTTTTTCTTTTGAAAAAAGAAAAAGAAAAAGAAAAATACTTGAAAGTAATATGCTGAAAATAGTGCACGGAATACGATACCATATTTATGGATGGATGATTCATTCCATAGATACATAATCTTCCCATGCAGAAATCGACCAATAATTAATTTGTGCATAGTGAATATGGTTTACCAAAATTGCGGTAATATATAATGTCACAGTCTCCCTGTAAAACTCTGCAATCTCGAGAATGCAAACCGTGCAACAAATTTTGAACTTTAGACTTTTCTACATCATCAAGTTTCGAACTTTGAGCTTATGGAACTTTTAAAAATTCATTATCAATAAAGAATGAAATTTAGGACTGTCTGACACGTTTACAGTCTGCGTTGCACTGCTAGTTCATTGGGACAAACTTGTTCCCGGTACCCGACAATATATCCTCGTAAACCCATTTCCTGACTTAGAAAAAAAATGGACTCTGTCGTTTCCGGACTCCATAGGAAAAAATGACTGTCATAATTAAATTTTTTGGAAGCCTAATTACTACATCACGTTCGACTAAAAATAAGTGAGCCTTAAATCCCAACATATTGATGCGGGTGCCCATGTTATCTTTAAAAAATGGACTCCGTCGTTTCCGGACTCCATAGAAAAAAATGACTCTGTCATAGCTATACGAACAGTGCTGTAGCTGCCCTGTCTTTATAAGTCTGATTCCTGTTACACTATTTGTACGGAGATTAAATTTATAGATGTCATAGTTGGATAGATTCCATGAAAGGCAACTGAAACTCACTGAAACTTTTGAAATTTTTGTTTTTCTTATACCGCAATTAGTTGCCCACCCAAATTCGCAGTTCAGTGTGATTGTTTCAGTGGCGTCACAAGGGATTGTACTGGATGACCAATATATTATAGTCTGCAGACTCTGATTCTTGGTCCATCCAGACCCATTATTTTTTATTGAACATTGAACTGTGTTACATGTATGCTAGTTGGGTGGTTATTAGGTTGAAACACGTATGTAATAAGAAAAACTCTGTAGGATTTCGATGTCGTTTTGTCATTAGAGAATGGGGACTGAGATGTGATTCAATGTTTTTTGGATTGACATGTCAGTGTCGACATTTTGTTCTGGTTGAGAAATGATTTTATAATTTATTTTTGTTTATTTTTTAACTTTAAAAAAGTTATTCAAAATTTAATTTTTGTTAATTAACTTTACAAAATCTTCAAAATATATAACATAATAATTAAATATAATATTAAGTTATAAACGGTAATGATATTTATATATTTATGTTATAAAAAAGATTATGTTAATTTTAATATTAATAAAATTTCTCAAATTGAATTTTGTTAATATTAATATTAATAATGGATATCTTATTTTTGGAATAATATTTTCATAATTTTAATTTAATTTTTAATAATTATTAAGTTATCTGTAATTATTAGGTGGATGTTAGAGATTTCATCTCAATAATTTTCTAAAATATTTTTAATAGTATTTAGAAATAAAAAATTATCATAATATTTAAATAAGGTATTAGTAAGTGGAAAATCTCAAGAGCTACATAGTAGCTAGTCCATGTGGCTTAGTTTTATATAGCTAAATTAAAGTAAAAAAACAATAAAGACATAAAGATTTGACCATACATTTGATTAACTAAACCAAATCATTAGATAATAAGAATAGTCAAATAATGTGTCTACTACAAGTGTAAGGTAATAACTCCAAAAATTCCATTGAGAAATTTTATTTACATTAAAAACAAAGAACAATATATACAAAAACTGATATATAAATATAAATAGAATCCAAACAACAAGGACCAAATGACACCTGTAAAGTAAAGGAGACATAAAGACCTTGTCAAATATAAAAGAAGAATCATTACCTAGTTGTTAGATCATGAACAATTTCAGAGAAAAGGAAAATAGTTACCTTTAGGGGTGAGAGTGTAGAAATAACTCGAAATTTGCAGCTGCTAATGAATTGAGACTAAAATCAATAGACATAAATTTCTTCTACTAATTGTGGAAGCAAAATTGACAATAAAAACACATGCATTTATTTAATCACAATGTTTTAAAAAAACTACTTTTTCAACTTGTATTTTGAACTTATCTCCATATAGGTCTACTCAAACTTCAAGCAGGAGTGTTCATTGGATGCATATTTTAATTTCTCATCCAAGTAGTACTCAGGTTGCATACTTTTGATGGACCTTGCTACACGAAAAATGAGAAATACATGAAAAAATTGATTGGAATCACGTTTTTCATGTATTTTTCATTTTTCGTGTAGCAAGGTCCAAAATCACGTTTTTCATGGGCGGAAACGTGAAGCTGGGTTACACTTTTGTGAGAATCGGGGCCCGAAATTTTTTTCCAACAATAGTTCGGCCGAACATTTTCAGAAGTTCGGCTGAACTCTTACAAAGTTCGGCCGGACTCTATTAGAAAGTTCGGCCGAACTCTGGATTCCGTTAACAATGATGCCACACTGACGACGTTGACAAACATAATTTTTGCCGGAGTTTGGAAAACCGACAATTGAAGTTCGGCCGAACTACGAGAAAACTTCGGCCGAACTATTAGTTCGGCCGAAGATTTACTTTTAAAATAGTTCGGCCGAACTATTTTCTATAAATAAATCGCCCGCGAGTTTGTATGGTTTACTGTTTCATTTTTCGCGCGTTACTATTGCGTTTCTATCGTGTTCGCACTGCTGCTGCTGCCGACGCCCTGGTGCTGTTGTAGCTGCGCTGTTGCTGCTGCCGATGCCTTGTTGCTCCTGCCGTCCGCGCGGGTAAGGCTCGAACAGAAATTCCACTGCGGGATTATAATTGTTACTGTCATTGTTTTCTCATTGATAACATTAGAGGATTGCATTTTCTTCCATGGCTTGCAGGATGAATATGATAGAAATCAACACCGTATAATGGCATTGTTTGTTGCACTCATATAAAGTCCATAATATGTAGCATTGTCCCTTGCCAATAATAGATAACTCTGTAATGAATTTCTTTGCATCATCTAGATTTTGAAAACTGCATTGAATCACATCTTCTGTAGATTATTTTTGAATTGATTTATGGGCAGAAACGTTTTTATGGTTTATGGTTTAGATTTATTCCCAGCTATTACTTGCATCTATCACAGTATCTATATGTGCATATGTTATTAGAATAAGTACCCAAAAGAGAAATGCTTTTGAAAATATTAGAATCTAACTCCACACAACAGATTGCAATGCAGAGACAGTGGCCTAAAAGCTTATTTTATAATGATCAGAACCCTAGAAAGTAATTAATGAATGGCTACAAACTTCTGCAAACAGTAACATCATCTCCATCTCACACTGGGACTGTAAATTTCCTTTTCATAATAACGGGTTTATGGGTACATTCTGAACCCGAAAATACAGCGAAAAAAAGCTCAGAAGAAAGCCCACTAGAGTTATGGCAACAGATATCCTTTGTCTCATAGCAAACTATCATAAATAGAGCTTGAAAGGGATAAAATTAACTGTACTTAAAAGCTTATACCTTTCAATATGCACCCAACAAGTCTGTGCCAATAAATCTTAATCTTAGTCTGTGCCAATAAAACCTTACCATATAAATTTTAATTTTTAACTGATTAGATTGAAAGCTAGCGTTGGCCAAATGTAATCAACAAGCATCACCATCACTTCATAGAACCAAGGGAAGGTTTTCCAGTTAAAGTAATGTGTTTGCCACATGCCATAGCTAATCGCTAATCACATTGATATGCAATATATTGTCTTAATAATTTGATCTAAATATAGTATTTTGGGATATACAAAGAATACTTTTATGGAAACTTCTCATAAATATAAAACAAATATATCATATAGCTCATCACATTGATAGGCAATATATTTTCTTAATAATTTTATCTAAATATAGTATTTTGGGATATACACAGAATACTTTTACGAAAACTTCTCATATAAATATAAAATAAATATATCATATATCATAATCAAGATAATGTTTTAATCATTGATCTAAGTCTAGTTTTTTAGGATATATAAAAAAAAATTACTTTTAAAGAAACTTTTCATTTGGCGTTAAGGTAAATATAAAAAAAATAACAAATACACATCCATGATTAATTTTAATTGGAATGATTAAATAATTGATGAAATTTTATAAGAATATTAAATATTTAAAATTATATATAAGTAAAATAATTTTTGTTTAAGAATGTTGGAGATGTATTGTTTTTATGTAAATTTATGTGACATAATGTATTATATGACATAATTTTCCTGCGTGGAAAAACATAGTTACTGAGAGTTCAAAACTCATGCATTTGAATATAAAGTGGGTATACGAATGAGCAAGTAGATTTTTTCTAGAAATGATTAAGTGAAGGTTGATAGAGAGCCACACAAAATTGCAAATTCATACCTTACCAAAATTGTTAGATCCTTTTAAAGAAAACATATTTAATCAACTTTCATTGAAATATATGATAAAATCAACCCAATTTTATGAAAAGTAGTATACCATTTTTTACATAATTTCACATAATACAAATAGATATAAATTTTAATTAAGTATTGTTATACAGATTTATGTGAATATGTCCATGTACTCTTACATATTGGTGTACAAAACCATCAACCAAACACAAGTTGACAAAACATGCCTCTTCAAACAACTGACTCTTAAGTCAAATAATAGAGCTCATGTGCAAATTTCCATATTTGTTGCATTTAAGTGTGTCTAACATAACTCTACTTTCAACATCTTGCTTCATGCAACATGCACCATACTTTGAATTTGCAAAGAAATTAATGAAACATCAAAACACATGCTAGGCCTTAATTGGATAAGAAATCTAACCATTTTTCAGCAAACCATTTCAATGGCGCTTCTTTTTCTTTCAACTATGTTGAATTTAGTTTTTAGTTATATTTTTAATTTTGGAGAAAATAACTATTTATTTCATGTGTAATTAGATTAGTGATTTCATGTGTTAGGGTTGTGGATTCAGGCATTGAAACAACACCACTATATTTCAAATTTAAAAATGATGGTTTGAGTCCTAGGTAGCTTAGAATCCTACTTGTTTTCAAAATAAGGATGCACTCCCATTTGATTCTCATGGATAGGTTGTAATCATGAGGCTCTCGCTCAAGAGTGGACCTTCACAAAATCTTGTGACGTCTTGTCACAAAAAAAACCATCAAACTGAAAACACATCATGCAAGAAACATAGCTCGCTGACATATCATTTTTCTCCTTCAAAGAAAAAAAAATTCACATCATGTGAATATGTCCATGTACTCTTACATATTGGTGTACAAAACCATCAACCAAACACAAGTTGACAAAACATGCCTCTTCAAACAACTGACTTTTAAGTCAAATAATAGAACTCATGTACAAATTTCCATATTTGTTGCATTTAAGTGTCTCTAACATAACTCTACTTTCAACATCTTGCTTCATGCAACATGCACCATACTTTGAATTTGCAAAGAAATTCATGAAACATCAAAATACATGCTAGGCCTTAATTGGATAAGAAATCTAACCATCTGTCAGCAAACCATTTCAATGCAGCTTCTTTTTCTTTCAACTATGTTGAATTTATTTTTTAGTTATATTTTTAATGTTGGAGAAAATAACTATTTGTTTCATGTGTAATTAGATTAGTGATTTCATGTGTTAGGGTTGTGGATTCAGGCATTGAAACAACACCATTATATTTCAAATTTAAAAATGATGATTTGAGTCCTAGGTAGCTTAGAATCCTACTTGTTTTCAAAATAAGGATGCACTCCCATTTGATTCTCACGGATAGGTTGTAATCATGAGGCTCTCGCTAAAGAGTGGACCTTCGCAAAATCTTGTGACGTCTTGTCACAAACAAAACCATCAAAATGAAAACACATCATTTTTCTCCTTCAAAGAAAAAAAAATTCACATCATGTGAATATGTCCATGTACTCTTACATATTGGTGTACAAAACCATCAACCAAACACAAGTTGACAAAACATGCCTTTTCAAACAACTGACTCATAAGTCAAATAATAGAGCTCATGTACAAATTTCCATATTTGTTGCATTTAAGTGTGTCTAACATAACTCTACTTTCAACATCTTGCTTCATGCAACATGCACCATACTTTGAATTTGCAAACAAATTCATGAAACATCAAAATACATGCTAGGCCTTAATTGGATAAGAAATCTTTAACCATTTGTCAGCAAACCATTTCAATGGCGTTTCTTTTTCTTTCAACTATGTTGAATTTAGTTTTTAGTTATATTTTTAATGTTGGAGAAAATAACTATTTATTTCATGTGTAATTAGATTAGTGATTTCATGTGTTAGGGTTGTAGATTCAGGCATTGAAACAACACACCATGATATTTAAAATTTAAAAATGATGGTTTGAGTCCTAGGTAGCTTAGAATCCTACTTGTTTTCAAAATAAGGATGCACTCCCATTTGATTCTCACGAATAGGTTGTAATCATGAGGCTCTCGCTCAAGAGTGTACCTTCGCAAAATCTTGTGACGTCTTGTCACAAACAAAAACATCAAACTGGAAACACATCATGCAAGAAACATAGCTCGCTGACATATCATTTTTCTCCTTCAAAGAAAAAAAAATTCACATCATGTGAATATGTCCATGTACTCTTACATATTGGTGTACAAAACCATCAACCAAACACAAGTTGACAAAACATGCCTCTTCAAACAACTGACTCTTAGGTCAAATAATAGAGCTCATGTACAAATTTCCATATTTGTTGCATTTAAGTGTGTCTAACATAACTCTACTTTCAACATCTTGCTTCATGCAACATGCACTATACTTTGAATTTGCAAAGAAATTCATGAAACATCAAAATACATGCTAGGCCTTAATTGGATAAGAAATCTAACCATCTGTCAGCAAACCATTTCAATGGCGCTTCTTTTTCTTTCAACTATGTTGAATTGAGTTTTTAGTTATACTTTTAATGTTGGAGAAAATAACTATTTATTTCATGTGTAATTAGATTAGTGATTTCATTTGTTAGGGTTGTGGATTCAGGCATTGAAACAACACCATTATATTTCAAATTTAAAAATGATGGTTTGAGTCCTAGGTAGCTTAGAATCCTACTTGTTTTCAAAATAAGGATGCACTCCCATTTGATTCTCACGAATAGGTTGTAATCATGAGGCTCTCGCTCAAGAGTGGACCTCGAAATCTGTGACGTCTTGTCACAAACAAAACCACTGCAAACCGAAAACACATCACAAGAAACATAGCTCGCCGACACATCATTTTTCTCCTTCAAAGAAAAAAAAAATCACATCATGTGAATATGTCCATGTACTCTTACATATTGGTGTACAAAACCATCAACCAAACACAAGTTGACAAAACATGCCTCTTCAAACAACTGACTCTTAAGTCAAATAATAGAGCTCATGTAAAAATTTCCATATTTGTTGCATTTAAGTGTGTCAACATAACTCTACTTTCAACATCTTGCTTCATGCAACATGCACCATACTTTGAATTTGCAAAGAAATTCATGAAACATCAAAATAAATTCAAGGCCTTGATTGGATAATAAATCTAACCATCTGTTAGGAAACCATTTCAATGGCGCTTCTTTTTCTTTCAACTATGTTGAATTTAGTTTTTAGTTATATTTTAATGTTGAGAAAAATAACTATTTATTTCATGTGTATCATTAGATTAGTGATTTCATGTTAGGGTTGTGGGTTCGTGCATTGAAACAACACCATGATATTTCAAATTTAAAAATAATGGTTTGAGTCCTATGTAGCTTAGAATCCTATTTGTTTTCAAAATAAGGATGCATTCCCATTTGATTCTCATGATTAGGTTGTAATCATGAGGCTCTCGCTCAAGAGTGGACCTTCCCAAAATGTTGTGACGTCTTGTCACAAACAAAACCATCAAACTGAAAAACACATCATGCAAGAAACATAGCTCGCTGACATATCATTTTTCTCTTTCAAAGAAAAAAATTCACATCATGTGAATATGTCCATGTACTCTTACATATTGGTGTATAAAACTATCAGCAAAACACAAGTTGACAAAACATGCCTCTTCAAACAACTAACTCTTAAGTCAAATAATAGAGCTCATGTACAAATTTCCATATTTGTTGCATTTAAGTGTGTCTAACATAACTCTACTTTCAACATCTTGCTTCATGCAACATGCACCATACTTTGAAGTTGCAAAGAAATTCATGAAACATCAAAATACATGCTAGGCCTTAATTGGATAAGAAATCTAACCATCTGTCAGTAAACCATTTCAATGGCGCTTCTTTTTCTTTCAACAATGTTGAATTTAGTTTTTAGTTATATTTTTAATGTTGGAGAAAATAACTATTTATTTCATGTGTAATTAGATTAGTGATTTCATGTGTTAGGGTTGTGGATTCAGGCATTGAAACAACACCATTATATTTCAAATTTAAAAATGATGGTTTGAGTCCTAGGTAGCTTAGAATCCTACTTCTTTTCAAAATAAGGATGCACTCCCATTTGATTCTCACGAATAGGTTGTAATCATGAGGCTCTCGCTCAAGAGTGGACCTTCGCAAAATCTTGTGACGTCTTGTCACAAACAAAACCATCAAACTGAAAACACATCATGGAAGAAACATAGCTCGCTGACATATCATTTTTCTCCTTCAAAGAAAAAAAAATTCACATCATGTGAATATGTCCATGTACTCTTACATATTGGTGTACAAAACCATCAACCAAACACAAGTTGACAAAACATGCCTCTTCAAACAACTGACTCTTAAGTCAAATAAAAGAGCTCATGTACAAATTTCCATATTTGTTGCATTTAAGTGTGTCTAACATAACTCTACTTTCAACATCTTGCTTCATGCAACATGCACCATACTTTGAATTTGCAAAGAAATTCATGAAACATCAAAATACATGCTAGGCCTTAATTGGATAAGAAATCTAACCATCTGTCAGTGAACCATTTCAATGGCGCTTCTTTTTCTTTCAACTATGTTGAATTTAGTTTTTAGTTATATTTTTAATGTTGGAGAAAATAACTATTTATTTCATGTGTAATTAGATTAGTGATTTCATGTGTTAGGGTTGTGGATTCAGGCATTAAAACAACACCATTATATTTCAAATTTAAAAATGATGGTTTGAGTCCTAGGTAGCTTAGAATCCTACTTGTTTTCAAAATAAGGATGCACTCCCATTTGATTCTCACTGATAGGTTGTAATCATGAGGCTCTCGCTCAAGAGTGGACCTTCGCAAAATCTTGTGACGTCTTGTCACAAACAAAACCATCAAACTGAAAACACATCATGCAAGAAACATATCTCGCTGACATATCATTTTTTTCCTTCAAAGAAAAATAAATTCACATCATGTGAATATGTCCATGTACTCTTACATATTGGTGTACAAAACCATCAACCAAACACAAGTTGACAAAACATGCCTCTTCAAACAACTGACTCTTAAGTCAAATAATAGAGCTCATGTACAAATTTCCATATTTGTTGCATTTAAGTGTGTCTAACATAACTCTACTTTCAAAATCTTGCTTCATGCAACATGCACCATACTTTGAATTTGCAAAGAAATTCATGAAACATCAAAATACATGCTAGGCCTTAATTGGATAAGAAATCTAACCATCTGTCAGCAAACCATTTCAATGGCGCTTCTTTTTCTTTCAACTATATTGAATTTAGTTTTCAGTTATATTTTTAATGTTGGAGAAAATAACTATTTATTTCATGTGTAATTAGATTAGTGATTTCATGTGTTAGGGTTGTGGATTCAGGCATTGAAACAACACCATTATATTTCAAATTTAAAAATGATGATTTGAGTCCTAGGTAGCTTAGAATCCTACTTGTTTTCAAAATAAGGATGCACTTTACTGATTCTCACGAATAGGTTGTAATCATGAGGCTCGCTCAATAGTGGACCTTCCCAAAATCTTGTGACATCTTGTCACAAACAAAACCATCAAACTGAAAAACACATCATGCAAGAAACATAGCTTGCTGACATGTATCATTTGTCTCCTTCAAAGAAAAAAAATTCACATCATGCACGAATATCTCCATGTACTCTACATATTGGTGTACAAAACCATCAACCAAACACAAGTCGACAAAACATGCCTCTTCAAACAACTGACTCTCAAGTCAAATAATAGCTCATGTACAAATTTCCATATTTGTTGCATTTAAGTGTGTCAACATAACTCTACTTTCAACATCTTGCTTCATGCAACATGAACCATACTTTGAATTTGCAAAGAAATTCATGAAACATCAAAATACATGCTAGGCCTTAATTGGATAAGAAATCTAACCATTTGTCAGCAAACCATTTCAATGGCGCTTCTTTTTCTTTCAACTATGTTGAATTTAGTTTTTAGTTATATTTTTAATGTTGGAGAAAATAACTATTTATTTCATGTGTAATTAGATTAGTGATTTCATGTGTTAGGTTGTGGATTCAGCATTGAAACAACACCATTATATTTCAAATTTAAAAATGATGGTTTGAGTCCTAGGTAGCTTAGAATCCTATTTGTTTTCAAAATAAGGATGCACTCCCATTTGATTCTCATGATTAGGTTGTAATCATGAGGCTCTCGCTCAAGAGTGGACCTTCCCAAAATCTTGTGACGTCTTGTCACAAACAAAAACATCAAACTGAAAAACACATCATGCAAGAAACATAGCTCGCTGACATATCATTTTTCTCCTTCAAAGAAAAAAAATTCACATCATGTGAATATCTCCATGTACTCTTACATATTAGTGTACAAAACCATCAACCAAACACAAATCGACAAAACATGCCTCTTCAAACAACCGACTCTCAAGTCAAATAATAGAGCTCAGGTACAAATTTCCATATTTGTTGCATTTAAGTGTGTCAACGTAACTCTACTTTCAACATCTTACTTCATGCAACATGCACCATACTTTGAATTTGCAAAGAAATTAATGAAACATCAAAATACATGCAAGGCCTTAATTAGATAAGAAATCTAACCATCTCACGCAAACCATTTCAATGGCGCTTCTTTTTCTTTCAACTATGTTGAATTTAGTTTTTAGTTATATTTTTAATTTTGGAGAAAATAACTATTTATTTCATGTGTAATTAGATTAGTGATTTCATGTGTTAGGTTGTGGATTCAGGCATTGAAACAACACCATTATATTTCAAATTTAAAAATGATGGTTTGAGTCCTAGGTAGCTTAGAATCCTACTTGTTTTCAAAATAAGGATGCACTCCCATTTGATTCTCACGAATAGGTTGTAATCATGAGGCTCTCGCTCAAGAGTGGACCTTCGCAAAATGTTGTGACGTCTTGTCACAAACAAAACCATCAAACTGAAAACACATCATGCAAGAAATATAGCTCGCTGACATATCATTTTTCTCCTTCAAAGAAAAAAATTCACATCATGTGAATATTTCCATGTACTCTTACATATTGGTGTACAAAGCCATCAACCAAACACAAGTTGACAAAACACGCCTCTTCAAACAACTGACTCTTAAGTCAAATAATAGAGCTCATGTACAAATTTCCATATTTGTTGAATTTAAGTGTGTCTAACATAACTCTACTTTCAACATATTGCTTCATGCAACATGCACCATACTTTGAATTTGCAAATAAATTCATGAAACATCAAAATACATGCTAGGCCTTAATTGGATAAGAAATCTAACCATCTGTCAGCAAACCATTTCAATGGCGCTTTCTTTTACTTTCAACTATGTTGAATTTAGTTTTTAGTTATGTTTTTAATGTTGGAGAAAATAACTATTTATTTCATGTGTAATTAGATTAGTGATTTCATGTGTTAGGGTTGTGGATTCAGGCATTGAAACAACACCATTATATTTCAAATTTAAAAATGATGGTTTGAGTCCTAGGTAGCTTAGAATCCTACTTGTTTTCAAAATAAGGATGCACTCCCATTTGATTCTCACGAATAGGTTGTAATCATGAGGCTCTCGCTCAAGAGTGGACCTTCGCAAAATCTTGTGACGTCTTGTCACAAACAAAACCATCAACCGAAAACACATCATGCAAGAAACATAGCTCGCCGACATATCATTTTTCTCCTTCAAAGAAAAAAAATTCACATCATGTGAATATCTCCATGTACTCTTACATATTGGTGTACAAAACCATCAACCAAACACAAGTCGACAAAACATGCCTCTTCAAACAATTGACTCTTAAGTCAAATAATAGAGCTCATGTACAAATTTCCATATTTGTTGCATTTAAGTGTGTCTAACATAACTCTACTTTCAACATCTTGCTTCATGCAACATGCACCATACTTTGAATTTGCAAATAAATTCATGAAACATCAAAATACATGCTAGGCCTCAATTGGATAAGAAATCTTTAACCATTTGTCAGCAAACCATTTCAATGGCGCTTCTTTTTCTTTCAACTATGTTGAATTTAGTTTTTAGTTATATTTTTAATTTTGGAGAAAATAACCATTTATTTCATGTGTAATTAGATTAGTGATTTCATGTGTTAGGGTTGTGGATTCAGGCATTGAAACAACACCATTATATTTCAAATTTAAAAATGATGGTTTGAGTCCTAGGTAGCTTAGAATCCTACTTTTTTTCAAAATAAGGATGCACTCCCATTTGATTCTCACGGATAGGTTGTAATCATGAGGCTCTCGCTCAAGAGTGGACCTTCGAAAAATCTTGTGACGTCTTGTCACAAACAAAACCATCAAACTGAAAACACATCATGCAAGAAACATAGCTCGCTGACATATCATTTTTCTCCTTCAAAGAAAAAAAAATTCACATCATGTGAATATGTCCATGTACTCTTACATATTGGTGTATAAAACCATCAGCAAAACACAAGTTGACAAAACATGCCTCTTCAAACAACTAACTCTTAAGTCAAATAATAGAGCTCATGTACAAATTTCCATATTTGTTGCATTTAAGTGTGTCTAACATAACTCTACTTTCAACATCTTGCTTCATGCAACATGCACCATACTTTGAATTTGCAAAGAAATTCATGAAACATCAAAATACATGCTAGGCCTTGGATAAGAAATCTAACCATTTGTCAGCAAACCATTTCAATGGCGCTTCTTTTTCTTTCAACTATGTTGAATTTAGTTTTTAGTTATATTTTTAATGTTGGAGAAAATAACTATTTATTTCATGTGTAATTAGATTAGTGATTTCATGTGTTAGGGCTGTGGATTCAGGCATTGAAACAACACCATTATATTTCAAATTTAAAAATGATGGTTTGAGTCCTAGGTAGCTTAGAATCCTACTTGTTTTCAAAATAAGGATGCACTCCCATTTGATTCTCACGAATAGGTTTTAATCATGAGGCTCTCGCTCAAGAGTGGACCTTCGCAAAATCTTGTGACGTGTTGTCACAAACAAAACCATCAAACTAGAAAACACATCATGCAAGAAACATAGCTCGCCGACATATCATTTTTCTCCTTCAAAGAAAAAAATCTCACATCATGTGAATATCTCCATGTACTCTACCGGTGTGTACAAAACCATGTCCCAAACATAAAGTCGACAAAGAAAGCCTCTTCAAACAACCGACTCTTAAGTCAAATAATAGAGCTCATGTACAAATTTCCATATTTGTTGCATTTAACTGTGTCTAACATAACTCTACTTTCAACGTCTTGCTTCATGCAACATGCACCATACTTTGAATTTGCAAAGAAATTCATGAAACATCAAAATACATGCTAGGCCTTAATTGGATAAGAAATCTAACCATCTGTCAGTAAACCATTTCAATGGCGCTTCTTTTTCTTTCAACTATGTTGAATTTAGTTTTTAGTTATATTTTTAATGTTGGAGAAAATAACTATTTATTTCATGTGTAATTAGATTATTGATTTCATGTGTTAGGGTTGTGGATTCAGGCATTGAAACAACACCCTTATATTTCAAATTTAAAAATGATGGTTTGAGTCCTAGGTAGCTTAGAATCCTACTTGTTTTCAAAATAAGGATGCACTCCCATTTGATTCTCACGAATAGGTTGTAATCATGAGGCTCTCGCTCAAGAGTGGACCTTCGCAAAATCTTTTGATGTCTTGTCACAAACAAAACCATCAAACTGAAAACACGTCATGCAAGAAACATAGCTCGCTGACATATCACTTTTCTCCTTCAAAGAAAAAAAAATTCACATCATGTGAATATGTCCATGTACTCTTACATATTGGTGTACAAAACCATCAACCAAACACAAGTTGACAAAACATGCCTCTTCGAACAACTGACTCTTAAGTCAAATAATAGAGCTCATGTACAAATTTCCATATTTGTTGCATTTAAGTGTGTCTAACATAACTCTACTTTCAACATCTTGGTTCATGCAACATGCACCATACTTTGAATTTGCAAAGAAATTCATGAAACATCAAAATACATGCTAGGCCTTAATTGGATAAGAAATCTAACCATCTCACAAGAAACCATTTCCAATGGCGCTTTTCCTTTTTCTTTCAACTATGTTGAATTTAGTTTTTAGTTATATTTTTAATGTTGGAGAAAATAACTATTTATTTCATGTAATTAGATTAGTGATTTCATGTGTTAGGTTGTGGATTCAGCATTGAAACAACACCATTATATTTCAAATTTAAAAATGATGGTTTGAGTCCTAGGTAGCTTAGAACTTCACTTTGTTTTCAAAATAAGGATGCACTCCCATTTGATTCTCACGAATAGGTTGTAATCATGAGGCTCTCGCTCAAGAGTGAACCTTCGCAAAATCTTGTGACGTCTTGTCACAAACAAAACCATCAAACTGAAAACACATCATGCAAGAAACATAGCTCGCTGACATATCATTTTTCTCCTTCAAAGAAAAAAAAATTCACATCATGTGAATATGTCCATGTACTCTTACATATTGATGTACAAAACCATCAACCAAACACAAGTTGACAAAACATGCCTCTTCAAACAACTGACTCTTATGTCAAATAATAGAGCTCATGTACAAATTTCCATATTTTTTGCATTTAAGTGTGTCTAAGATAACTCTACTTTCAACATCTTGCTTCATGCAACATGCACCATACTTTTAATTTGAAAAGAAATTCATGAAACATAAAAATACATGTAAGGCCTTAATTGGATAAGAAATCTAACCATCCGTTACGAAACCATTTCAATGGCGCTTCTTTTATTTTCAACTATGTTGAATTTAGTTTTTAGTTATATTTTTAATGTTGGAGAAAATAACTATTTATTTCATGTGTAATTAGATTAGTGATTTCATGTGTTACGGTTGTGGATTCAGGCATTGAAACAACACCATTATATTTCAAATTTAAAAATGATGGTTTGAGTCCTAGGTAGCTTAGAATCCTACTTGTTTTCAAAATAAGGATGCGCTCCCATTTGATTCTCATGAATAGGTTGTAATCATGAGGCTCTCGCTCAAGAGTGGACCTTCACAAAATCTTGTGACGTCCTCTCACAAACAAAACCATCAAACTGAAAACACATCATGCAAGAAACATAGCTCGATGACATATCATTTTTCTCCTTCAAAGAAAAAAAAATTCACATCATGTGAATATGTCCATGTACTCTTACATATTGGTGTACAAAACCATCAACCAAACACAAGTTGACAAAACATGCCTCTTCAAACAACTGATTCTTAAGTCAAATAATAGAGCTCATGTACAAATTTAAAATTTTTTTGCATTTAAGTGTGTCAACATAACTCTACTTTCAACAGCTTGCTTCATGCAACATGCACTATACTTTGAATTTGCAAAGAAATTCATGAAACATCAAAATACATGCTAGGCCTTAATTGGATAAGAAATCTAACCATCCGTCAGCAAACCATTTCAATGGCGCTTCTTTTTCTTTCAACTATGTTGAATTTAGTTTTTAGTTATATTTTTAGTTTTGGAGAAAATAACTATTTATTTCATGTGTAATTAGATTAGTGATTTCATGTGTTAGGGTTGTGGATTCAGGCATTGAAAGAACACCATTATATTTCAAATTTAAAAATGATGGTTTGAGTCCTAGGTAGCTTAGAATCCTACTTGTTTTCAAAATAAGGATGCACTCCCATTTGATTCTCACGAATAGGTTGTAATCATGAGGCTCTCGCTCAAGAGTGGACTTTCGCAAAATCTTATGACGTCTTGTCACAAACAAAACCATCATACTGAAAACACGTCATGCAAGAAACATAGCTCGCTGACATATCATTTTTCTCCTTCAAAGAAAAAAAAATTCACATCATGTGAATATGTCCATGTAATCTTACATATTGGTGTACAAAACCATCAACCAAACACAAGTTGATAAAACATGCCTCTTCAAACAACTGACTCTTAAGTCAAATAATAGAGCTCATGTACAAATTTCCATATTTGTTGCAATTAAGTGTGTCTAACATAACTCTACTTTCAACATCTTGCTTCATGCAACATGCACCATACCTTGAATTTGCAAAGAAATTCATGAAACATCAAAATACATGCTAGGCCTTAATTGGATAAGAAATCTAACCATCTGTCAGCAAACCATTCCAATGGCGCTTCTTTTTCTTTCAACTATGTTGAATTTAGTTTTTAGTTATATTTTTAATGTTGGAGAAAATAACTATTTATTTCATGTGTAATTAGATTAGTGATTTCATGTGTTAGGGTTGTGGATTCAGGCATTGAAACAACAACATTATATTTCAAATTTAAAAATGATGGTTTGAGTCCTAGGTAGCTTAGAATCCTACTTGTTTTGAAAATAAGGATGCACTCCCATTTGATTCTCACGAATAGGTTGTAATCATGAGGCTCTCGCTCAAGAGTGGACCTTCGCAAAATCTTGTGACGTCTTGTCACAAACAAAACCATCAAACTGAAAACACATCATGCAAAAAACATAGCTCGCTGACATATCATTTTTCCCCTTCAAAGAAAAAAAAATTCACATCATGTGAATATGTCCATGTACTCTTACATATTGGTGTACAAAACCATTAACCAAACACAAGTCGACAAAACATGCCTCTTCAAACAACTGACTCTCAAGTCAAATAATAGCTCATGTACAAATTTCCATATTTGTTGCATTTAAGTTGTCAACATAACCCTACTTTCAACATCTTACTTCATGCAACATGCACCATACTTTGAATTTGCAAAGAAATTCATGAAACATCAAAATACATGCAAGGCCTTAATTGGATAAGAAATCTAACCATCCGTCAAAGAACCATTTCAATGCCGCTTTCTTTTTCTTCAACTATGTTGAATTTAGTTTTTAGTTATATTTTTAATTTTTGGAGAAAATAACTATTTATTTCCATGTGTAATTAGATTAGTGGGATTTCATGTGTTAGGTTGTGGATTCAGCATTGAAACAACACCATTATATTTCAAATTTAAAAATGATGGTTTGAGTCCTAGGTAGCTTAGAATCCTATCTAGAGGTTTGTTTTCAAAATAAGGATGCACTCCCATTTGATTCTCATGATTAGGTTGTAATCATGAGGCTCTCGCTCAAGAGTGGACCTTCCTAAAATCTTGTGACGTCTTGTCACAAACAAAACCATCAAACTGAAAACACATCATGCAAGAAACATAGCTCGCTGACATATCATTTTTCTCCTTCAAAGAAAAAAAAAATCACATCATATGAATATGTCCATGTAATCTTACATATTGGTGTACAAAACCATCAACCAAACACAAGTTGACAAAACATGCCTCTTCAAACAACTGACTCTTAAGTCAAATAATAGAGCTCATGTACAAATTTCCATATTTGTTGCAATTAAGTGTGTCTAACATAACTCTACTTTCAACATCTTGCTTCATGCAACATGCACCATACTTTGAATTTGCAAAGAAATTCATGAAACATCAAAATACATGCTAGGCCTTAATCGATAAGAAATCTAACCATCCGTCAGCAAACCATTTCAATGGCGCTTTTTTCTTTCAACTATGTTGAATTTAGTTTTAGTTATATTTTTAATGTTGGAGAAAATAACTATTTATTTCATGTGTAATTAGATTAGTGATTTCATGTGTTAGGGTTGTGGATTCAGGCATTGAAACAACACACCATGATATCTCAAATTTAAAAATGATGGTTTGAGTCCTAGGTAGCTTAGAATCCTACTTGTTTTCAAAATAAGGATGCACTCCCATTTGATTCTCACGGATAGGTTGTCATCATGAGGCTCTCGCTCAAGAGTGGACCTTCGCAAAATCTTGTGACGTCTTGTCACAAACAAAACCATCAAACTGAAAACACATCATGCAAGAAACATAGCTCGCTGACATATCATTTTTCTCCTTCAAAGAAAAAAAAATTCACATCATGTGAATATGTCCATGTACTCTTACATATTGGTGTACAAAACCGTCAACCAAACACAAGTTGACAAAACATGCCTCTTCAAACAACTGATTCTTAAGTCAAATAATAGAGCTCATGTACAAATTTAATTTTTTTTTGCATTTAAGTGTGTCAACATAACTCTACTTTCAACAGCTTGCTTCATGCAACATGCACCATACTTTGAATTTGCAAAGAAATTCATGAAAGATCAAAATACATGCTAGGCCTTAATTGGATAAGAAATCTAACCATCTGTCAGCAAACCATTTCAATGGCGCTTCTTTTTCTTTCAACTATGTTGAATTTAGTTTTTAGTTATATTTTTAATTTTG
Organism: Pinus albicaulis; assembly: GCA_034641835.2. NCBI lineage: Eukaryota > Viridiplantae > Streptophyta > Pinopsida > Pinales > Pinaceae > Pinus > Pinus albicaulis. The sequence continues at coordinate 979,282,436 of CM076575.1, forward strand.
GAGAAAATAACTATTTATTTCATGTGTAATTAGATTAGTGATTTCATGTGTTAGGGTTGTGGATTCAAGCATTGAAACAACACCATTATATTTCAAATTTAAAAATGATGGTTTGAGTCCTAGGTAGCTTAGAATCCTACTTGTTTTCAAAATAAGGATGCACTCCCATTTGATTCTCACGAATAGGTTGTAATCATGAGGCTCTCGCTCAAGAGTGGACCTTCGCAAAATCTTGTGATGTCTTGTCACAAACAAAACCATCAAACTGAAAACACGTCATGCAAGAAACATAGCTCGCTGACATATCACTTTTCTCCTTCAAAGAAAAAAAAATTCACATGATGTGAATATGTCCATGTACTCTTACATATTGGTGTACAAAACCATCAACCAAACACAAGTTGACAAAACATGCCTCTTCGAACAACTGACTCTTAAGTCAAATAATAGAGCTCATGTACAAATTTCCATATTTGTTGCATTTAAGTGTGTCTAACATAACTCTACTTTCAACATCTTGCTTCATGCAACATGCACCATACTTTGAATTTCCAAAGAAATTCATGAAACATCAAAATACATGCTAGGCCTTAATTGGATAAGAAATCTAACCATCTGTCAGCAAACCATTTCAATGGCGCTTCTTTTTCTTTCAACTATGTTGAATTTAGTTTTTAGTTATATTTTTAATGTTGGAGAAAATAACTATTTATTTCATGTGTAATTAGATTAGTGATTTCATGTGTTAGGGTTGTGGATTCAGGCATTGAAACAACACCATTATATTTCAAATTTAAAAAGGATGGTTTGAGTCCTAGGTAGCTTAGAATCCTACTTGTTTTCAAAATAAGGATGCACTCCCATTTGATTCTCACGAATAGGTTGTAATCATGAGGCTCTCGCTCAAGAGTGGACCTTCGCAAAATCTTGTGACGTCTTGTCACAAACAAAACCATCAAACTGAAAAGACATCATGCAAGAAACATAGCTCGCTGACATATCATTTTTCTCCTTCAAAGAAAAAAAAATTCACATCATGTGAATATGTCCATGTACTCTTACATATTGGTGTACAAAACCATCAACCAAACACAAGTTGACAAAACATGCCTTTTCAAACAACTGACTCTTAAGTCAAATAATAGAGCTCATGTACAAATTTCCATATTTTTTGCATTTAAGTGTGTCTAACATAACTCTACTTTCAACATCTTGCTTCATGCAACATACTTTGAATTTGCAAAGAAATTCATGAAACATCAAAATACATGCTAGGCCTTAATTGGATAAGAAATCTAACCATTTGTCAGCAAACCATTTCAATGGCGCTTCTTTTTCTTTCAACTATGTTGAATTTAGTTCTTAGTTATATTTTTAATGTTGGAAAAAATAACTATTTATTTCATGTGTAATTAGATTAGTGATTTTGTGTGTTAGGGTTTTGGATTCAGGCATTGAAACAACACCATTATATTTCAAATTTAAAAATGATGGTTTGAGTCCTAGGTAGCTTAGAATCCTACTTGTTTTCAAAATAAGGATGCACTCCCATTTGATTCTCATGAATAGGTTGTAATCATGAGGCTCTCGCTCAAGAGTGGACCTTCACAAAATCTTGTGACGTCTTCTCACAAACAAAACCATCAAACTGAAAACACATCATGCAAGAAACATAGCTCGATGACATATCATTTTTCTCCTTCAAAGAAAAAAAAATTCACATCATGTGAATATGTCCATGTACTCTTACATATTGGTGTACAAAACCATCAACCAAACACAAGTTGACAAAACATGCCTCTTCAAACAACTGATTCTTAAGTCAAATAATAGAGCTCATGTACAAATTTAAATTTTTTTTGCATTTAAGTGTGTCAACATAACTCTACTTTCAACATCTTGCTTCATGCAACCTGCACCATACTTTGAATTTGCAAAGAAATTCATGAAACATCAAAATACATGCTAGGCCTTAATTGATAAGAAATTCAACCATCCGTCAAAGAAACCATTTCAATGGCGTTCTTTTTCTTTCAACTATGTTGAATTTAGTTTTTAGTTATATTTTTATTTTTGGAGAAAATAACTATTTATTTCATGTGTAATTAGATTAGTGATTTCATGTGTTAGGTTTGTGGATTCAGGCATTGAAACAACACCATTATATTTCAAATTTAAAAATGATGGTTTGAGTCCTAGGTAGCTTAGAATCCTACTTGTTTTCAAAATAAGGATGCACTCCCATTTGATTCTCACGAATAGGTTGTAATCATGAGGCTCTCGCTCAAGAGTGGACTTTCGCAAAATCTTATGACGTCTTGTCACAAACAAAACCATCAAACTGAAAACACGTCATGCAAGAAACATAGCTCGCTGACATATCATTTTTCTCCTTCAAAGAAAAAAAAATTCACATCATGTGAATATGTCCATGTAATCTTACATATTGGTGTACAAAACCATCAACCAAACACAAGTTGACAAAACATGCCTCTTCAAACAACTGACTCTTAAGTCAAATAATAGAGCTCATGTACAAATTTCCATATTTGTTGCAATTAAGTGTGTCTAACATAACTCTACTTTCAACATCTTGCTTCATGCAACATGCACCATACTTTGAATTTGCAAAGAAATTCATGAAACATCAAAATACATGCTAGGCCTTAATTGGATAAGAAATCTAACCATCTGTCAGCAAACCATTTCAATGGCGCTTATTTTTCTTTCAACTATGTTGAATTTAGTTTTTAGTTATATTTTTAATGTTGGAGAAAATAACTATTTATTTAATGTGTAATTAGATTAGTGATTTCATGTGTTAGGGTTGTGGATTCAGGCATTGAAAGAACACCATTATATTTCAAATTTAAAAATGATGGTTTGAGTCCTAGGTAGCTTAGAATCCTACTTGTTTTCAAAATAAGGATGCACTCCCATTTGATTCTCATGAATAGGTTGTAATCATGAGGCTCTCGCTCAAGAGTGGACCTTCGCAAAATCTTGTGACGTCTTGTCACAAACAAAACCATCAAACTGAAAACACATCATTTTTCTCCTTCAAAGAAGAAAAAAATTCACATCATGTGAATATGTCCATGTACTCTTACATATTGGTGTACAAAACCATCAACCAAACACAAGTTGACAAAACATGCCTTTTCAAACAACCGACTCTTAAGTCAAATAATAGAGCTCATGTACAAATTTCCATATTTGTTGCATTTAAGTGTGTCTAACATAACTCTACTTTCAACATCTTGCTTCATGCAACATGCACCATACTTTGAATTTGCAAAGAAATTCATGAAACATCAAAATACATGGTAGGCCTTAATTGGAGAAGAAATCTAACCATCTGTCAGCAAACCATTTCAAGGGCGCTTCTTTTAGTTGCACTTCATCATGTGAATCATCTTGACCCTCATCGATTATGAAATCCTCTTTTCCATTCTTCTTTTCATTTTTTATATCCCCTCTTGGATAACCATAATATCTTGAAATGGAGCTAGCCTGTTGAAAATGCAGCAAGATGATGCCCGCAGGCGATTTTTGGCGCAAAGTCTATTTTTAGACTATGCCTATTTTTAGACATATGGAGCATGGTCCAGGGGTTGCAGTATGTTATTCTTGGAGTATTGGTCATGTTGGTAAAAATATATGGACCTCTATTTTTAGACATTTAGGTCGAAGTCTATTTTTAGACTGCCTATCCTAAAAATAGAAAAGTCAAATATTATTTACCCTTAATAATATTTGGACTCTAAACTTCAGTTTACTCTCTTGGAGCACTTCAGTTCGAGCTACAGAAGTGGCTCATGCATCTGACAGAGGAATTACGCTATTCCTATGGGTTTGGTGAGCTCATGCATGGTTGACTTCAGTTAGGACTTCAGTGGCAGAAGTTTGGTGGAGTTGATGAGACAGTTGGTGGAGTTGTGTTCGGTTTAACTTAGTTGAACTAGTCGAGATTAGTTTAACTAGCTAATCAACTAGTAATGAGTGGAGTGAATTAAATATTATTTAATTCATTAATTAGTAACTCATTATTCAACTCAAGAACACATCAGTTCACTACAGTGCATGGACAGTTCAGTGGAGACCAGGGAAAGAGGTAGATGAAAGGGTGAGTACAGCTATCAGTTGTGACATCAGTTGTGCATGAGATTTGCACCACACTTGGAGGCAATTGCCCATGATGATTGTGCTGTCAAGCCAAGGAGATTCGAACCTTGGATCTCTATTTTAGACAGGCCATGATTGCGCAATAGAGGGAGGCAATTAGTGGATGTGTTTTGAACCCGTGACTTGTTCAAAACCAAGCTAGTTTGTGTGTAACTTCATGAGATAGTACCGAGTACTTGTGAGGAGTATTGTACTGAGTTTGTTACATGTTTTCTCCATTATAATATACACAATAGCTGCGGGGTTTTCAGCTATAAGCTTTCCCCATACATACCGTGTTAATGTGTATGATGATTTGATGTGCTATCGCTTGTTTTATTTCCGCATGTGTGATGATCTGAGTGGAAGAGATTATGTGTTGCATATGAATTCGAATTGATATGTGATCAGGATAATCTCGGTGGATAATTATTCATTATTCAACAAATTTCTACATGGTATCAGAGCTATTGAAGTAGAGATTGATCATCACAGTGATTACAAACTTATTTCGGTAGACAGAGTCTGCATGCGGGCCAGGTAGCCTCTGGATCCATCCTTTCCTTTGAAAGGTGATATATCCAGTAAATTCCCCTGCAGTCGATCTCTGTGCTAGAAATAATTTGTTCTCACAGATCAAGAGCGGTTGAGCTTTGAGCTTGGAATTCGAATTTTGTAGCAGTTTTGTTTTCTTGGTGCCGGAGTTGAAAATGTCTTTCAACGGTTTGCGACTCGAATATGATCTTGAAGGCAGTTCGAATTATGTTGCATGGAAGGATCACATGGAGGCAGTATTAGAAGATAATGGACTGAAGGAGTTCGTAGATACGGATGTCCAAAAGCCCACTGATCCTGCTGAAGTCAAAGCTTGGCAAAAGAAGATGGTGAAATGTCGAAGGATTCTATTGGAGGGCGTCAAGGATCATATTGTATCCAGCCTGCATGGAAAAGCTTCTCCATATTTAATGTGGAAAGCTTTGACGGATCTATTCCAGAGTAAGAGTGACCAAAGGAAGCTGGCGCTCAAAGATAAGCTCAGAAACATCAAGATGGAGAAAGGCGACAGTATCGCCAAGTACCTCACAAAGTTCACTCAATGCAGAGATGAGCTGGGAAGTGTAGGGGTGACTGTCGAAGATGAGGACATGGTCGACCTGGCTCTCCTTGGTCTTTTGAAGGCTTGGCATTCATATCAAGATAGTGTCAATGGTCGAGAGAAGTTTCCGGGATGGGAGCGCCTTTGGGCGGATCTCATGCAGGAGGAGATAAGGAGGACTACCAGGGACAGATCTTCATCAAAGGGAGCTGATGAAGAAAATTGCGCTTTGGATGCCAAAGCAAAGAAGGGGAAGGGTAAGAAAACTTCTCATTCTGGTGCAAAGGGCAAGAAGCAAGACATGGCGAAAGTGAAGTGTTTTCACTACCATGATCATGGACATTATGCCACAAATTGTCCGAAGAAGAAGAAAAACAAGCAAGAGGGAAGATCTGCAGATGGAGAGGCTTTGGCTTCGCAGTTCAAGCTTGAATTTTCACTGATCGCATGCTTGGTTTCAAGTGTGATGGGATCAGTGTGGTTCTTGGACAGTGGTGCGTCATTTCACATGACGGGAGATCGGGATTTTTTCTCAGATCTGGAGGACAAAGATCTGGGCGTGCACATCGAGATGGGCGATGATGGTAGATACAGTGCGACTGGTATCGGTACCATATCCTTTCAGAGGGAGTCTAGTAAACCCTTCGTGTTGAAGGATGTCATGCATGTACCTGGATTGAAGAAGAACTTGATCTCTGTGGCGATGTTGGAGGATAAGGGGTATGATGTGGTCTTCAGCGAAGGAAAAGCCTTCCTGCGCAGTAAGACTACTGGAGAGACCCGGAAGATAGGGGTTCAAACCAAGAACCTTTATCAGTTGCAGGTAGATGGCTGCGCAGCTATGGCATGCAAAGCGGGAGAAGTGGTGAGCCGAGATGATGAGGGCGAACTGTGGCACAGGAGATTGGGCCACCTTCACCATGGAGCTTTGAAGATCCTGCAGCAGATTTCTACTGGGCTTCCTAAGGGCACTCTTGCGCAGTCAGATCAGTGCAAGGGGTGTACTTTGGGGAAATATGTGAAAGCCACCTTTCACGAGAAGGATAGTCGCGCCACGACGATCCTTGAGAGAGTTCACACAGACGTGTGTGGTCCTTTCTCAGTAGCTTCGACAGCAAAGCACAAGTACTATGTGATCTTTGTTGATGATTTCTCTCGGAAGTGCTGGATCTTCTTCATGCAGAAGAAGAGTGAGACATTTTCTAAGTTCTGTGAATTCAAGGTGCTGGTTGAGAAGGAATCGGGGAAGCATGTGAAGGCTCTTAGGAGCGACAATGGTGGTGAATTCAAAGACTTTTGCAGCGCAGAAGGGATTCGGAGAGAGCTCATCGCACCCCATAACCCACAGCAGAACGGGGTGGCTGAGCGGAAGAACAGAACGATCGTGGGTGCTGCACGGGCGATGTTGCATGATCAGGGCCTACCCCTTCACTTGTGGGCCGAGGCATGCAATACAGCAGTGTATGTGCAGAACCATTGTCCTCACAAGGTTCTTGGCATGAGTACACCAGAGGAGGCTTATTCTGGCAAGAGGCCTGATATTTCCCATTTGCGGATTTTCGGATCTCCTGTCTACATGCATGTGACAAAGGATGCAAGAAGGAAGCTGGATCCAACTGCTGAAGTTGGAATATTTGTGGGGTACACCGATACACCTCATAACTATCGAGTGTATGTGCCAGACAGTCGCAAGACTGTTGTGCGACGGGATATAAAATTTCAGGAGGAGAAAGCCATGCAGTGTTCGCTTGAGAGGGAGCTACACTTGCATGCAGATGAGGAGCCGTTAGTTCCTAAGGAGGAGCTTCCGGATGTGGATCAGCCACAAGAGGAGGTTCAGGAGGTGGAAGAAACCACCCAGGCAGCGCCAACCATCAGAGGGCGCATGCGCACTACAGAAGCTGAGCGACTGGCTCGGGATGCACAGAAGGTTGTAGGACCACCTACAGCACAGCGCAGACAGAGACAGTCACCGGATCGGTACACTGGATACATGGCTCTTGTGAGTCAATGTGTTGTGACGGAGCCATCCTCTTTTGAGGAAGTCGTGGAGGAACCCGCATGGGTTGATGCCATGATCGAAGAATATGATTCGATCATCAGGAACAGTGCATGGGAGATTGTCCCAAGACCGGTTGGGAAATCAGTTGTAGGTTCGCGATGGATCTACAAGGTGAAGCAGGCGGCTGACGGGAGTGTGGAGAAGTAAAAGGCGAGATTTGTCGCCCGTGGCTTCTCACAGATCGAGGGGATTGACTATGAGGAGACTTTTGCACCTGTCGCAAGGTACTCTTCCATATGGACGATCCTTGCTCTCTCAGCGCAGATGGGGTGGCACATTCATCAGATGGATGTGAAGACTGCGTTCCTCAACAGAGTCATTGAGGAGGAGGTGTACATAGAGCAGCTCGAAGGTTTTGAGATCTTCAGCAGCGAGTCGCATGTGTGCAGGCTCAAGAGAGCGTTGTATGGGTTGAAACAAGCACCTCGTGCTTGGTACACACAGATAGACAGTTATTTCACCAGACTTGGATTCTCCAAGAGTGAGGCGGATTCGAACCTATACCAGATTGTGGTGGAGGGTAAGTTGCTGATCATTGTACTTTATGTAGATGATTTGATTTTGACAGGTGATGAGCTGTTGATACTCTCATGCAAGGAGGATCTTGCAAAAGAGTTTGAGATGAAGAACTTGGGCCTCCTTCATTATTTCCTGGGATTGGAAATTTGGCAGCGCAGTGATGGACTGTTTGTTTCTCAGGGTAAGTATGCCCGGGAGATACTGGAGAAGTTCAACATGCATGGCTGCAAGCCTGTTGATACTCCTCTTCCTGGTGGTTGGAGGAAGGAGGATGCTACTTCGGCGGAGGTAGTGGACGCCACTGTCTATCGACAGTTGGTGGGGTCGCTTATGTATCTGGTCAATACACGACCCGATATATGCTATGCTGTTAACCAGCTTTCGCAAGCTATGGTTAAGCCTACCAAGCTCTTCTGGAAGGCAGGAAAGTATGTATTGCGCTATCTTAGTGTCACATCAGGATATGGTCTATGGTACAGACAGGAGGATGGAGCGAAGCTTTCCGGCTTCACTGATGCAGATTGGGCAGGGAGCCCAACAGACTGAAAGAGCACATCTGGAGGAGTTTTTAGCATTGGGTCGACAGCAGTTTCCTGGTACAGCAGGAAGCAGAGATCCGTGGCACTCAGTTCAGCAGAGGCCGAGTACATGGCAGCAAGCTTGGCTGCATGCGAGGCTATTTGGATGAGGAAGATCCTCGTTGGATTGTTCGGGTTGCATTTGGAGCCTACGGTGATTTACTGTGATAACCAGAGTTGCATTAAACTCTCGGCTAATCCGGTATTTCATGATAGATCCAAACACATCGACATCAGGTACCATCATATCAGAGATTGTGTTCAGCGGAGAATCATGATGCTTTCATATGTTCCCACGGAGGATCAGGATGCCGACATCTTGACGAAGGCGCTCACCGGGAGCAAGTTCGAATTCCACAGAGGCAGGATAGGGGTTGCAGATAATCCATATCTTGCTGAGAGGGAGTGTTGAAAATGCAGCAAGATGATGGAGCTTAATGAAATGAAGTCGCCTTCACTAAGTGGGCCCGCAGGCAAATTTTGGCGCAAAGTCTATTTTTAGACTATGTCTATTTTTAGACATATGGAGCATGGTCCAGGGGTTGCAATATGTTATTCTTGGAGTATTGGTCATGTTGGTAAAAATAGATGGACCTCTATTTTTAGACATATAGGTCGAAGTCTATTTTTAGACTGCCTATCCTAAAAATAGAAAAGTCAAATATTATTTACCCTTAATAATATTTGGACTCTAAACTTCAGTTTACTCTCTTGGAGCACTTCAATTCGAGCTACAGAAGTGGCTCATGCATCTGACAGAGGAATTACGCTATTCCTAGGGGTTTGGTGAGCTCATGCATGGTTGACTTCAGTTAGGACTTCGGTGGCAGAAGTTTGGTGGAGTTGATGAGACAGTTGGTGGAGTTGTGTTCGGTTTAACTTAGTTGAACTAGTTGTGATTAGTTTAACTAGCTAATCAACTAGTAATGAGTGGAGTGAATTAAATATTATTTAATTCACTAATTATTAACACATTATTCAACTCAAGAACACATCAGTTCACTACAGTGCATGGACAGTTCAGTGGAGACCAGTGAAAGAGGTAGATGAAAGGGTTGAGATAGCTATCAGTTGTGACATCAGTTGTGCATGAGATTTGCACCACACTTGGAGGAATTGCCAATGATGATTGCACTGTCAAGCCAAGGAGATTTGAACCTTGGACCTCTCATTAGACCAGCCTTTATTGCGCAATAGAGGCAGGCAATTAGTGGATGTGTTTTGAACCTGTGACCTATTCAAAACCAAGCTAGTTTGTGTGTAACTTAATGAGATAGTACTGAGTACTTGTGAGGAGTATTGTACTGAGTTTGTTACATGTTTTATCCATTATAATATACACAATAGCTGTGGGGTTTTCAGCTATAATCTTTCCCCATACATACTGTGTAATGTGTGTGATGTTTTGATGATCTTTTGATTGCATACCGCTTGTTTTATTTCCGCATGTGTGATGATCTGAGTGGAAGAGATTATGTGTTGCATATGAATTCGAATTGATATGTGATCAGGATAATCTCAGTGCATAATTATTCATTATTCAGCAAATTTCTACATAGCCAACTCAAATATAGTATTGCAAATCCCTGGCTAAGTTAGATGAGGATTACATATGGTCTTGAATGAGCATTTGGACTCTTTAGATATGCGTACCAATTATGTTCATATAACACAAAAAATAGATGATTTAATTTAAAAATGTCACATAGAAGTCATATTTATCTCATGGGCCTTCAACTTAAATTATATAATCGTTTGACGCCCAGAAATGTCATTTAATACCTCAAAATGACTCCAAAAGGTTTTAGACCTGAATTCTCCACCCCTCATTAAAATGACCCTACAAGTTGATTCTTTCAGTTTTTTCACTCTATAAGCATCAACGTACAATTATGCATGATGGAGAATCTCTAGCGCTTTCCCTTGTTAATATATTTAATAATCTCAATATTTATTTAAAAGTATCAATAGTATTTCGACCATGAGATTTGAACAATGTGATGTTGTCGAAATACTATTGATAATTTTAAATAAATATTGAGATTATTAAATATATTAACAAGGGAAAGCGCTAGAGATTCTCCATCATGCATAATCGTATGTTGGATCTGGTGATAATTGACTCCATATTTTTGCTTTCTGACCCGCAAAACATAATTATTTTACAAGGGAGGGAAGGAGGGATGATCACATTGACTTGCTTGATGACATGTCTATGAAGATTAACTACCTCAAGAACTATTTTTTTGCGTAGGGAAAGAGACACATTCCCATGTCTAAGCATGAAAACATTCTTTGATATTGTTAATGCCTTTAGTGTTTACTTCTACAAGTTCTATAGGCAGAGTCTGTAAAGGGCCAGGTAGCCTCTGGATCTCATCTTTTATGAAAGGTGACATATCTATGCCCAAATACAAATGCCCACTATGGTCAATCTCACAGAATGGATAAATAAGATTTCTTCATTTTTAATAATAAAGGAAAACTTAACAACACAAGAATCAACTATCTTTTTATATTCCGTTATCATTGTTTCAAACTTCACAAGCTTGGCGAGATAATGAGCAAAATAAAATTCTTTCTTGACAAACTTCATGTACTCATATTTTGGAGAGTACCATGTTTCCACATCAACCAGAACCCAAATAAATTAGACACTAGCAAGAATTTGGCTCAACTATGCCTGCTTTAAATGCTTGCCTTTGAAACCCTTCTTTCATAGCACATTTCATCAAAAATTTGGGACCTTATTCCTCTAGTCTCTCAAAAGCATGCACATTCGTTTTGGGAGGGTGAAGCGAAGCCAGCAACTAAAATTCTTTAACCCAAACATGAATAAAATGAGCTAAATTGTACTTTGATACGACCTTGATTTAAATTTTCCACCCCACATTAGGCAACAATGATTATAACCTTTAATTGGCTAGCATTGGTTTGTAATCATCATCTCAAAATGACCTAGTAGATGAAAAATTACCATGTTTGTAATCATCGTTTCACACCATCTACTTATTACCCTTCTACACATTATATGATTGAATTTATGGTAGGTCATCCCCTCTACCCAGCCTATGATTGATAGTGACATTAGGTGAATAAAGGAAAATTGATAAGAAATGGATCACTACCAGTTCGTCCTCCTCCACCCACTCCATATACAGTGATTACCTAATTTTCCACTTCCAACATTCTATTTTGGAAATTCATTTTGGTAGTTAATTCTATTGATAGTCACAACACACCTAGAAATCAAAGAAATTGTTATATACACTACTGAACTCAATTAAATTTAAGTTTTTTGTTATTGGACTTTGCAATAACAAAGAACATAGATTTAATTAATTTAGTAGTGTATATAATAATTTATTTAACTTCTAGGTGTGGTGTGGCTATCGATAAAATTAGCTACCAATGAACTTCGAGAATAGAATGTTTCATGTGGAAAATTGAGAAATCGCTTGCTATGGGGCGGATGGAGGAGGACAAACTAGAAACTATCCACTGCTTATAAATTGTATTTTATTCACCTGTTGTCACAATCATTCATGGGATAGGTAGAGAGGATGACATGCTAAAAATTCATGCATATAATATGTAGAAGGGGTCATGTATGAGATGGTGTGAAGTGATGATGATTGACATGGTAAATTTTCATCTGCCAGGTCATTTTGACATGATGATGACAAACCAATACTAGCCATTTTAAGGTTATAATCAATTAACAAGAAATATGGGGAAGGAAATTCAAATGTCTCATCACGGAAATTATAAAAATTGTAAGGATGGGGTTATAAGCGTTATGGGAATTCTAAGTGCCAAATACTAAGGAAGAAGCCATATTTGCTTCTCAAAAACTTTATTTGATATATTCTTAAAAAACCAAGTACAAATTGTAGTAATCCTAGAATCATGCTTTACATAAGGTAAAATTGGGAACTCATGAATTGTACTATAGATAAAAAAACATTTACCCTTACCAAAAAATATATGATAAAAATTGACAAACTACATACTTAAGCTTAAGGGATATAATCCTTCTTGCCTTCCATATAGATAATGAAAATAATTGTTTCCAAGTCTCATATTTGCTTCTCATGTTATTTTTATAAACCTTGATTGGAAAGAAAAATAGGAGAGCGAGAAATGTAGAAATATAGAACATCTTTTGGTTAACAGCCCCAAACTAGATTTTACTCTTAGGTACTGGAACCTCTACAAAGGTTCGACCTGGAAACATAGTTTTTCCTTAGGTTTCTCCACTGGTTCTATGTCCAACTTGGATAGCCTACAGTTCAATATCCTTCTTTTCATTTTTTATATTCCCTCTTGGATAACCATAATATCTTGAAATGGAGCTAGCCAACTCAAATATAGTATTGCAAATCTTGCTAAGTTATTCCTCTTGAGGTCCCTTATGGTCTTGTCATCTCATTTGGACTCTATAGATATATATCTAAAGAGTCCAAAAGCTCATTCAAGACCATATGTAATACATAGCCTCCTCATCTAATAAATAAAACTTTAATCCATGTGCTTAACCTTAACATTGACACAAATGGAATACAATTTTACTCACTGCTTTATGATAGAAAAATATGCAGATGAATATTGCCCACATATCCAAAGTCAAAAGGGATAGATTAAAAAGGGATGCTCTGATCATCTATAAAAGATAAATTAAAGAAGCATGACATATTAAAGTAATGTAAATTAGATATGCGTACCAATTATGTTCATATAAAGATGAAACTATATCTAGTAAATGCCCCTACAGTCAATCTCTGGAATGGATCTAAATATAAGTTCTTCATTTTAATATCCGTAAAACACAACAAATCTAAGGTAAACTATGTACATGTGTCATTTCTCCCACAAACTAAAGTGTATAAGTAGTAAATTTTATACTAAGTGTGCTCCCACCATGTAAAGCGCAATTTGGTGAATTTATCATTTTTATAATATATTTTTCGATTAAATTTTGTTTCACACATGATCAATTATTTCTTTGAAATTTGTGTTCTACATAATTTGTGTACACTAAATTACAAAATGATTTTTTGAAATCTATTTTGTGAATGTCGACCAATAGATATATATCATGGAGGATGAAAGACGAAGATCAGCCGAATCCCATATGGAGGTTCAGGGATTGGAGGATGTTCACGTATTTAAATAATCTTAAATCTCTCCATACATGTGTGTACATATGGAATTGATTTTTTATTAACTTTGTGAGTGAAATTAGTTGTTAATAAGTTTCATATTTTAATTTTTAGGAGGCAAGAGGAGAAGGTTTCTCCATCCATGGAGCGTGACGAGTTCAGCAGGTCGAGGTATGAGTGGTAGCGGGTTGCGGGAAGGGGGTGATATTTGTTTACGAAAGGCCAATCAATGGTTCTTTGGCCCGGTTCTCAACGAAGTCCTTGTGGGTGCAGTTCTCGCGGCGTCATTACGGGGTTGGTTCTCGGCGGGGGTCATGTTGGAGATGATACCAACCAACAACATAAAGGTTGCCATCAATTTCAATATTTTTTCATTAAATTTGTACAACTTTTTTTACACGTGTTTTTTCTAATATACGAAATTATATATATATTGATGCAGAGGCTGAAAATGTTCGAGCCAGTGGTCAAAAAAGAGGCAGGGCAGCGCGCTACATTGAAGAAGAAGGATGTCAACCTAGCACAACTTATCCGGTTGAGATTACTGATATACCATGGGAAACGAACATGGCGGAATGCACCTTACAAAGGTGTCAAAGACTTCATGCAAAATTGCAAAGAGATATCGAGGCTTTGTCTCTACCTGCTGAGAGTAGACAAAGCCTCGAAATAGTTACACATTCATTGAGTGAAATGGTAAAAGTGTACAAAAATTTGGGCCCAATGACTGATTCGTTTGTAGAACTGACGAGAAAGAGAAAAGAAACAGTGATAGGTCCCGATAAATGGCAGGACATAAAACAAAAAGTTTCAAGAGATGATGCTAAGTCAATGTTTAATTATAAGGAAGGGTCAAAAAGAAAAATGTTGAAGGTGCAGTATTTCAAGCACCCAGAAAAAGCTGGTTATTTGTATGATCGACATCTTGCGGCCGTTGGAAGGCTTCCATGGAACGATGAGGTTCCTGTTTATTTTGCACAAATGTTTTATGCAGAATTTTTTTTGGGTATGAAACCCGACTACAATGACCTTCCTTAATTTTTGGCCCAGGAAATCGATTATATGGTAGTAAGGCGCTAGCGAGATGTAGGTTTCCTGCTTTGGTATATGATGAAGTCGTGTTTGATGAAACCACGTGAGTCATAGATGGATCGACTTCTCAAATAAGTGCCGTGAAGCGAGATATTATGATAAAAAATGTTCATAGCGGATTGAGTGGAGTCGATATTTGTTACATCGACAAAGAGCAATGAAAATGCACGTGCCAATTTTTGTTATCGTACAGAATGAGGAGATTTACAACATGAATGTTGAAGATCTCAGGAACATATGCAATAGGTCACCATGATAGTGCCAGAGACCAACAAGTTCGTGAGAATAAAGGCAGAGCGGTATGTGTTAGTGACCTTAGGGTTGAAATTATATTTACATATACATGTGTACAATTTGTAATAAATACATGTGTATGTACATGTATACATTTATTTGTATGTGTACATTAATCTAACAAAAATGTATGATTATATGTTAAAACACCATTTGCAGTTCTCAAGCATGATGCGTGATGAAAATGTTAATATTACGTTCGGGACCTCTGGCTCAAACGATGCAGATGGGTCTGACCATCATGATATGTTGGCACATGTATGTTAGTGTTTTTTAAGTCACTCTAAAATAAATAATTGTTGCCACACATGTACATGTATGTATATATATAATTTGATAAAATGTTTTAACAGGTACCGATTCCATCTAATGTTTTTGGGATGGCGGTACCTTCTTCTTCCTTAGGAGATATACCTTCTACTTATTTGGGAGATGTACAAGTATGGACAATTTTTCCCAAGTTCAAAATTTATGTTACCTCAAAAAGTTCCATTAAAAATTGAGATATATAGAGAGAGAGATCTATATTTTGAGTTATTTAAAATTTTTTGAATTTAGGTTCGTGCAGAAGATTTTTTTAATCCGAGGACTCTAGCGATGGAGATAGGAACATCCACAACATTTGAACAAGTTGTCTTTAGTTCTTTTTTTTAATATTATTGTTCAAATAAGTTTATATATGTACACGTGCATTTTCATTTGAAAGTTTTTAACTTATATAAATTATTTATGTATATATATATATTTATATTTAACTATACATGTATATTGTACAGGTTACCACTGCAGATGTTTCTATGGCAGAACCTGTTCATCAAATGGAGAGGGAACCTTACAAGGTATTGCATGATTTTTTTGTTATAGTTTGTTTTTTACATGAAGTTCTAGATATATATATTCTCATTCATTTTTAAAACTTCAAATTTTAATGTTCAAGTACATGTGCATTGTGTATGTAGGTTTCCTATTCACAGGATAGGGCGCAGACTGAGACCCAGATGCTAGATCCTCCATTTGATGGACATGATTTACAGTAGATTTGATTTCAAAATTTAGATGGTTTTAAAATTTGTTAAACTTGATATAGTTTGATACTCAAGTGAGATTTACAATTTTTGGACATATTTTATTACAATGTTATTATATAATTTGTTTTATTTAATTTTTGGATGGTTTTAGTACTTTTGGCATGTGAATGTGAAGTAATGTTGTCATCTCAATTACATTTGGCATGTGATATTTAATGTTAAATATTTTTGTTGGATAGTTGAATTATAATTGGCATGGCATTTGAAGTTTTTAAAACTACATGAATGATAGAATGTGAACCTACATTTGCACATGTGGTAAATTGAAATGTTACTTGTAACAAGACAATCCCCATTGATTTCATTACGGTATATGTTGATTTCTGATTTGATATAATTGCATGTATGATGGTACATTACTTGTAAAGTCATTGGATTAATAGTGTTCATTGATTTCAGTGTTCTTTGGATGGTTTTAGTACTTTTGGCATGTGAATGTGAAGTAATGTTGTCATCTGAATTACATTTGACATGTGATATTTAATGTTAAATTTTTTTGTTGGATAGTTGAATTATAATTGGCATGGCATGTGATATTTAATGTTAAATGTTTTTGTTGGATAGTTGAATTATAATTGGCATGGTATCTGAAGTTTTTAAAACTACATGAATGATAGAATGTGAACCTACATTTGCACATGTGGTAAATTGAAATGTTACTTGTAACAAGACAATCCCCATTTATTTCATTACAGTATATGTTGATTTCTGATTTGATATAATTGCATGTATGATGGTACATTACTTGTAAAGTCATTGGATTAATAGTGTTCATTTATTTCAGTGTTCTTTGGATGGTTTTAGTACTTTTGGCATGTGAATGTGAAGTAATGTTGTCATCTGAATTACATTTGACATGTGATATTTAATGTTAAATGTTTTTGTTGGATAGTTGAATTATAATTGGCATGGCATGTGATATTTAATGTTAAATGTTTTTTTTGGATAGTTGAATTATAATTGGCATGGCATCTGAAGTTTTTAAAACTACATGAATGATAGAATGTGAACCTACATTTTCACATGTGGTAAATTGAAATGTTACTTGTAACAAGACAATCCCCATTGATTTCATTACAATATATGTTGATTTCTGATTTGATATAATTGCATCTATGATGGTACATTACTTGTAAATTCATTGGATTAATAGTGTTCATTGATTTCAGTGTAAGCATAAAAAATTATTGACAATGTAGAACAATTTTTGTGTTATAATAATTAAACCTAATAATATTAGAGAGCAAGAGAGACTTGAGGTATGGTGTTTACTACAAGAGTTCGAGCTAAATATTTAAATGGTTTACCTATGTGTTGATTTCTGATTTGATATAATTGCATGTATGATGGTACATTACTTGTAAAGTCATTGGATTAATAGTGTTCATTAATTTCAGTGTAAGCGCAAAAAATTATTGACAATGTAGAACGATTTTTGTGTTATAATAATTAAACCTAATAATATTGGAGAGAAAGAGAGACTTGAGGTATGGTGTTTACTACAAGAGTTCAAGCTAAATATTTAAATGGTTTATGATTTATGATTTATACTTTCTTTTTAATATAATCGATACGGAAAGATGACAAAATATTAAGGGTGACAATAAGAATAGAAGTTCAAAAAATAGTTTAAGATTGATCACAAGAATTAAGAGAATGTCTCGATCCATCATTGGTATGGCTTGTGCTGCAACCATGAAGTCTCATCCCAACACCATAGAATGATCATCCATGTCAATGACTCTTAAGTCTATCTTTCCAAACCATGACCCTACTCTCACATGTGTGTCTTTCATGACACCAGTCACTGCTTTCATCCTCGAATTGACTGCCTTGAAAGCACTCAACTCTTTCTCGATGCTAGCCTTCCTCTTTCTAAGAGATGAAGCTGCCTTTCGACTTAGGAAGCTATGGGTAGCCCCAGTGTCTATCAAAGCAAAGAACATTTTCCCATGTACGGTTGTAGACACGAATCTCAAGTCCAAGGAACTTTCATCATCATTCCTCCTCCTTGTCTTGCGCCTTACTTCCGCAATCTTCTTCAACATTTCCTCTTCCAATATGTATTTCGAACTAGCCCTTGTCTTAACATTCCTTTTCACATATCTCTTCTCATGAAGCTCCATAGAACAATCCAATCCTGGGTCTACTTGAATTGGCTCAAGCTCTTTCCTTTTTGAATTCTGTCTAATTGCTCCAATACGACATATATTGACTCCTTCCAAACGAAGTGCACCAATCCTCATAGTGTGGTTGTCTTCTTTTCCAAGTGTGCCAACACATGCATTTTCTTTCTTCAAACCAATAGGTTTCGGATCAAGAAATTCCCTCTTGATCTTATCTTCCATGTTCTTGACTTTAGCCTGCAACGTGGTGCTTCTTTCCTTCAAGTGAGCCCTTTCCATAAAGAGTTCTTGAAGTCTTTGTTCACCTTGTCGTATCTCAATGTCAAGCTTTTCAATTTCAACAATTTGTCCAGATAGTCCATCCTTGGAATTTCTTGGGTGAAAAACCAAGTAGGTTGAACCAACTTTGGTCTAGTGCATTGGAATTCATTAAAGAATTGGTCATTGGCGCTGCTTCAAGCTAGGAGTGAGCATCGTCACCAACCTACATTGAATATTTTACACTCCTAGGGTGAATGATAATTTAAATTGATTGACAATCTAAGACTTTCGAATTTTTCCGAATGCCAAATGATCTTACAAAGTTAGTATTTATAATATCCTAGTAGGTCATTCGATGACAAATTTTACCAGAAACTTGAAACAACTTTGGCATGTGATATTTAATTTGTTAAATGTTTTTGTTGGATAGTTGAATTATAATTGGCATGGCATGTGAAGTTTTTAAAACTCGAGTTTTGGATGGTTTCAATCTACATTTTGCATGTGATATTTAATGAACTTTAAATGTTTAATGTTAAATAATGTTGCACAATATATAATCAAAAGGGTTTTAAAACTTAAAGTTTTGGATGGTTTCAATCTACATTTGCACATATGGTAAATTGAAATTATGTTACTTGCAACAAGACAATCCCCATTGATTTCATTGTATATGTTTATTTCTAATTTGATATAATTGCATGTGTGATGGTACATTACTTGTAAAGTCATTGGATTAATAGTGTTCATTGATTTCAGTGTAAGCGCAAAAAATTATTGACAATGTAGAATGATTTTTGTGTTATAATAATTAAACCTAATAATATTGGAGAGCAAGAGAGATAAGGTATGGTGTTTACTACAAGAGTTCGAGCAGGTCATTCGGTGACAACTTTTACCGGAAACTTGAAACAAAGAGAATCTATCTTTGGTTAGGACATCATGTAAGATGCCTGACATAAACAGTAAAATTGTACTCATGTAAGTTTAAAAGTTGAGATTCGGGCAAGTGGGGACAACCACTTGTTATCTCGTCCCTTGGAGGCTAGGCCATATGGGGACCAAATCTGACCTTACAAAATAAAGTGAAATAATTTGTACCATACGATCGGAAAACATATACAAGAACAATTAATTTTTAATTCTAGAATATATATATATATATATATATATATATATATATATATATATATATATATATATATATATATATATATATATATATATCCAATACATATAACATTTTTCATCAATGCACATGTATAGAAAAACTACTTTTAGTTGATACTAGAGCACGTGCTTGTACCCAAACAATTTGTAACATGTGCAAACACTTGCACAAATAACATAAGCGGCTCAATTTTTAGTTGAGTACTGGAAGTTCTAAAACATATTTAATCCAAAGATAATAAATTGTTGGACAATTCACTCAAAAAAATTCTAATGGAATTCCATCCTCAATAATCCATTCATGATCGGATTTTGACATTTTCCATCTCTTAATTTTTGATTTTTTCTTTGATTGAACTTCTATCAACTTTATGCGTGCTGCACACACCAAGTGACTATATTGACAACTTATGGAATCAGGTTCATAGTCTTCTAAGTAAACAAAGTCTCCACTTTGACGAGTTTGTTTGAAAAAATAACCTTTCAGTATAATAGACCCTTTGTCATACTGAAATCCGTGATCATTATAGTCTTGTAATAATTTCATTTTTTGTTCAGTGCAACGCATCAAATAATACTTCACATTTTCATCATTTTCAATAGGTGCAATTACAGCAAAAACATCTCCTGCACAATAAAATAAATTTAACATTTAATTATGCATATTTAAATTTATTTCTAGATCTTTAAATCATTAGAAAGTAATTCAAATGTTACCTTCTCTAACAAGATCAGAAACTCGATCACCATCGGATGATATTGCAGTTTCCTCTGATTGCATTTCTTCAAACATTGCAACAGACATTTTTCCCTTTGTATTTAGCTCTGTATGTTTCCAATCGTTCACATACATTTTGTTTTCACAAACGTCATTAGATTTTGTGTTGTCTATGCAAACATCACAAAAACAAGAATATTTTCTTTTATCGAATGCAAACACATTTCTGGACAATTTTGTTTGAATTGAATGCAATTTTCGAGTCCCTTTTATTGTTTCAACGTCATTTCCAACTGATCTATCTACGTCTTCGATTCAAATATGCCAGAAAAACCTTTATATGGAAAATTAGAAAAAGAATTTGTAAATATGATATCAAAATACAATTAAAAATAATCATTGCATGATAAATGTACAATGTTTAAAATTAGATCTCCAATATAAATTAAATTGAATGTACCTTTGCACTTCTCTTGATGGGTTAATCTCATGGCTTAAAGCAGTTTTGCACCATTGAACAACTTCTTCAGCATTCACAAGTCGGCGTGCAGAGTGGTTCATTTGATATCTTCGAAGTACTTGTTTTATGCATGCTCCTGCACCGTCATGTTCTCCTTTTCCATGGCCAGTCTCAAAGAAATTCCAACAATGTTTAATGCAGGTTTTCTTATGAAGACAACACAACCAAAAAAATGATCGTGCAGATTTGAATTGACCTGCGCATCTGTCTAACCATATCCAATGTTCATTTAATGTTATTCCACGATTTTTCAATGAATCATAAATTCTTCCAAAACAATGTTGTACAAAACATGTATCATGTGTACGATCGTCACTGATATAAAAGTGATATTCTTTAATGATATGTCAATTTTCACTCGTGCTTTCTATATGATCGACATTTTGTTCAACATGTCTATATAGAATATGGACGAGCATGGAGACTTGGTCAGAGTGATAGTATTCACTCTGAATTTCTTTTTTTGGAACAAATGTGTAGTTTTCTACAAAATCAATCACTGACAAAATGGTCCCTGGTGGAAAAAATTCACGAGATTTTTTGAATTGCAAGTCTTGCCATCGAGATCTATGGGAATGCTTGGTGTATTTGTAAATTTATGCCTCAAACTTTCTCAAAAAGTCTATCAGAAAAATTTCGTCTTCTTGTAATTCGATTCTTTTAACACTATCTGCACCTTGAATCGATGTACCGATATATTCATATATCTTCCATTTCACTTTCATGTTGGACAATGATTGATCATTTATATCAATACGATATTTGTTTTGAAATTTAGTCAAATTTCCACAATCATCGCATTTTTTACCACCAACACATTTCTTTTTGTAAAATAGTTCATCGCTTTCTCTTTCACATAGAATTTAAGATATGAATTCGCGGATAGTGGAAGGAGGAGGTGAATCCTTCCATAATGTTCTACCGAAATCAAGGAATGTGTCATAATATAACTCAAATTCCACATGATAACGACAACAACAAGTGTCACGTACGATGATAGGTTTTACATACCATGGTTTTTGTTGAACAAAAGCACTAAGTGAAACATGAATTTGACGATTTTCTTCTTTGAACTTGTTGAATAACTCTATTTGAGTGGTTTCCAAGAGATGTTTTTCATGTTCTTCGTATTGATTTCGTGCTATTCTTCTTCGCATCACATGTCTTGCAGTCGGTGAAACACACGAATTGTTCTTCCAATATTCATATATTATTTTTTTAACATCTTCTCCAACTCTATCTTTGTATGGTTGCCTACAAATAGCTCTCCAACAAGCGAGTTCATCATTTACATCTATTTGCAGTCGAAATTTTCGATGTTTGTGCAGAGTTTTTCGCGAGGTTCCCAATGCTCGTGCCATAGATGTTATCAAACGATTCTCTTGAGTACTTGGTGAAACCATTGCCATCTGTATTCCTCTACGTATATTTGAAACATCTTTATCTCTAGATCTCTTAATTGACTCTATAGCACTACTCATATTTTTTATCACCTCTTCTTTCATTTTTTTATCTTTGGTTGATTTTCGATATTATGAGACCTTTCAATATTTGAGCTTGAACTGTCACTTGCTCATTTTTTAAATACTTTTCAAAAATTCTATCGACACGATATCGTATAACATGGTCAGGTTTTTTATCTCCATATGTGTGAGTGTCGACATTTTCTAACATCTCATTATCGATAGTGATTTCATCTGTACATATTCGAAAAAATAGTACATATTCAATAAATAACTAAATTAATAAATATGTCGATAAATATTAGGAAAATTTTAAATATATCAATAGATCATAATATTTACATTTACATACCCGATTCAATTTCTGCTTGAGGTTGATTTTCTTCTTCAATATTTTGAGGAGTATCTCTGTCTGTTTACATTAAACAAATATTTTTCAAACTAGTTCATCAAATAAAAATTAAGCTTCACATTTTACATTGGGAAAACTTTAAAAATATATTAATAGATCATAATATTTACATTTACATACCTGCTTCAATTTCTGCTTGAGGTTGATTTTCTTCTTCAATATTTTGAGGAGTATCTCTATCTGTTTACATCAAACAAAATATTTTTCAAACTAGTTCATAAAATAAAAATTAAGCTTCACATTTTACATTTGGAAAATTTTAAATATATATCAATAGATCATAATATTTAAATTTACATAGCTGCTTCAATTTCTGCTTGAAGTTGATTTTCCTCTTCAATATTTGAGAGGGCTTCTAACTTTCTTTTGCGATATTGTCTCGTCTGTTCTCTACGTGCCTCAGGGTCTCTTTTTCGATCATATTTTCTCGCACAAGTTCTTCAATTTCCCATGATAATAGGGTATGAAGTTCAAAAAATTTCCTTCAAAAAATTAGACAATAACTCAATTACAAAAAATATCACAAAAGATTTAATTTAAAAAAATTTAAAAAAAAATTCAGTGTAAATTTTTTGTAAAAAATACGTAATCCAATCCAAAACACAATTTAAAAAACACAAAGCACGTACATACCTCCAAGAAAAATCACGCCACCTCCAAGAAATGTCTTCCAAAAAAATTCGTTAAATCCAAAATTGTAAAATAAATTTGCTTCCAAGAAATGCTCTTAAACCCAATTCTTTAAACCCAAACTTTGAAGAAAAGTTTTTGAACAAAGAAGCTCAAAAGATTTATTTCAACACAAAACACGTACATACTTCCAAGAAAAATCACGCCGCCTCCAAAAAATGTCTTCCAAAAAAGTTCTTTAAACCCAAACTTTGAAGAAAATTTTTTGAACCCAAACCAAGTCTTTGTAAAATGAGATGAAGTGCGAAATGTGCGAAATTTGTGAATCATTTCGCGGCAATTTATATTGACGCGAAATGTGTTTTTTGTAGGGGGCTCCATAAAACTTTCCGGCCGACGGAGAGTTACACAATAGTTCGCCCGAACTGTTCAGAAGAAGTTCGGCCGAACTATTAAGACGTTAGATTTAGCGACTCATAAACGGAAAACATAGTTCGGCCGAACTTGGACTAAAAGTTCGGCCGAACTAACGCGTCACCAATTACGCAAAAGCAGGCTCTGAAAACGGCTCTGCAACTTTGGACTGATTAAACTCCATGAAAAGTTGTTAATTAATTGTCGGAACCAAGACAAGAATTTTCAAAATTGAATCTACTTTCAGGAAATATAACTTTTATGGAATTTCATAAACTTTTATTAATTTTAATTAATTTTCTAATAAAATAGGTGCAAACAATTTCTGAGGGTCGTCGTGATTCAGTGAAATCAAAATTTTGTATCTCCCAAAATACATTGTAAAAAAAATTGAAAAAATTATGGGGCATTACATTGGTCCGTCAACTCTAATGGGTAGCTTTTAGATTTTTAGTTTATAACTTATATGTTAAGAAATTTCTTGCCACACGAAACATATCCAAAATACGTAGTTTTTTGTATTGGACCACTTCAAAAAATTCTAGTAATTATGATATGCATCCATTGGCTTTGTAAATATGACGAAAACAAAGTAGACTCTGTCTAGATTGTTGTAACACATTTTTTTTTTTCAAAAACACAAATTTTCAATGAATACAACATTGCGACATAACATGACTTCTTATGAATCCTTTGATTGTTAAGAAACACACACTCAAAGAAATGCTAAGTTGACATATCAAATCTGCATAAAAAAATTTCAAAAAATAAGTAATAGAAAGCTAAAAAAATTTCTCACAACTTTTATTTTTATTGCAAAATGAAATTCTACACAGAAAAATTGTTATAGTTTGCACAATGTTGAAGAACCCAAAAAAAATGAAATTGTTTTCTCAAAAAAGGGCAAAAAGTGTAACCCAGCTTCACATTTTCACCCTGAATGTATTTCTCATTTTTTGTGTAGCAAGGTCCATCAAAATTATGCAACATAGGTAATCCTTGGATGAAGAATCAAATTCTGCATCCAAAATGTTCTCCCACTCAAAATTTGAGTAAAATCGTAGGGAGATAAGTTGAAAATATGAGTTGTAAACTTTTTTTTTTCTTTTTTCCTTTTAAAATTTGATGATGTAATCTAATATTATTTTATTATTTCCACTATTATTTTATAATATCCTTAGGAGACCCATTTTAGACGTCAAAATTTCTCTAATTGTGTGTCCCCTATCCCACAAACCTCAGGAGATTCACTTGGGAGCAATGTCATACCATGAACATTCATATTGGGGGATATATTAAGGAAAAAATGACATAATATATTGGAGGATATATAGGGGGTAAAGTTTTTTTATATTGGGAGGTATAAAAATAGAGTTCAAATTTAATGAAAAAATATAAAGGGGTATAAAAAATGTTAATGAAAAATGGATACCTACAATATCTAGTGAAAGTAGGGGTTTTTTAAATTGGGAAGGTGTATTGAGTTCATATTGGTAGGCCATTAAATAATGTGATTTTTAGTGGTATTTTCCAATATGTAGTCAAATTAAGGGTATTGTTTAAGGTGCCATGAATGCACGTGATATGTCAAAGGTTCATTGAGTGAAGTCCTCGTGCCATAAACAAGGGGGTCTCATGCATCAATTTGGTATCTGGCTTGGTTGCGACCTTAAAATTGGATATCATATCATATGATTATGGGAGAAAAACACAACACACATAAAGAAGAGAAAATTGTCGTGGACTATGTTTATGTGGACTATCTCATTAAGCTAATTTTTAAAAAATATGTAAGGATTTCCATGTTTAGTTTTAACCAGCCAACAACAATGAAAATTAAATCATTATTATAAAGTGTATTAACCATTAGGTAATCATACTTGTTTGTATTTTTATGTTTATATTATACTATATTTGTGATTAATATAAATAACATGCTTCCAAAAATAATTAAAATAAATAAATTTATTAGTTTAAGATTACAAGAATGTTGGGTTTATGTTATATTGTTTCCACGACTAATCATGCATGGGGGGGTCACAGGGGGGGTGATAGCCCCCCTTGTTGGGGTCTGAGGCAGCGCCCCGGAAATTTTTTTTGGTCCTTATTTTCCAGTGGGCGGATCCGCCCATGGTTTTGTGCATGGGTTTGCACATGGTTTTGGGGTACGATGGTTTTTGGCCCCTTGTATTTTGTAGATCCGTTCAAGGGAACTACAGTTATGTTCTAATCTAGGGTTAATGGATTGGGGTTTATGTATGCTTCGGCATGTATATATATGTGTTGTAACACTAAAAGGTTTATAATGAAAAATCAAGCTGGTCATCCCGATTTGAGATCCAGGGGAAAATCTATTTGTTTATCTGTTTTATGTTTTATGCTCTCACTATTGTTTATTTTCTGTTTTGTAAGATTTGTTTGCAGATAATTTCTGTACATGGTTAAACCTACATTTGGTATCAGAGCAGTTTTGGCTTCAAGGGGACACCTTTGCTACTGAGAGGTTTCTTGCTCGAGCCTAAGGTAGACCCTATTCAGTGGGAGATCTGTGGGATCGATTCTTGCGGTGAAAGAAGATGGTGAGTGTCAAGAAGATAGAGATCGAGAAATTTAATGGTTAGATTTTTGAGTTGTGGAAGCTCAAGATGGAGGATCTGCTTGTGGATAAAAATCAGTGGATCGCGGTAGATCCGGGTACTAAACCAACGACAATGTCAGATGAAGACTGGAAGAAGTTGGATCAGAAGGCAAAGAGCACAATATGATTGTGTGTCTCAGATTCAGTATTTTTGAATGTATCTGGGGAAGCTACGATGAAGACCTTGTGGGACAAGCTAGGGACTTTGTACCAATCTAAGTCTCTAGTGAATAAATTTTTCCTGCGGAAAAAAGATGTATAACCTGAGGATGAAGGATGGAGACTTGGTGACAGAGAATTTGAACGCCTTCAATACTGTGGTAAGTTAGATGTCATATGGTGATATTAAAATATTAGATGCAGATAAGTGCATTAGTTTGTTATGTTCTCTACCAGACTCGTGGGACAGTCTAGTTATTGCAATAGGTAGCAATAAAACTACCTTGAATTTTGATGACATTGTCTCAGCCTCGCTGTCGGAGGAAATGAGACGGAGAAATATGGAGGGTCAGAATGGAGATGCCTTATATGTACGAGGAAGGTCCCAGAATAGAAACAAGAATAAGGTTTCGAGTAGGAGATCTAAATCTAGAGGGAGATCTAAATCTCCTGGAAAGTTTGTAAAGGTGTGCTGGAAATGCGGAAAGGAAGGGCACTACAAAAAGGAATGCAGATCTAAAGCTCCTGAGAAAGGAAAGGGATCTGATGAAGGTCCTTCTGCAGAGGCAAAAACCACCTCGGATGAAGGTGGGGATGTGTATTTGGCTTCTTCTTCAAATACACATGTAGATCATGAGTCATGGTTGATTGAATCAAGTGCATCCTTTCACTTCACTCCCCATAGGGAGTGGTTCTGCGAGTATGAGAAATATGATGGTAGTGATGTCTTCTTAGGTGATGATAGGAAGGGCAGAATAGTCGGACGTGGAAAATTCAAGCCGAAGCTACAAGGTGGAAGGATTAGAACACTTCCTGGTGTTCTGCACATTCCTGCATTGGCCAAAAATCTGATTTCTGTAAGCAACATGGATGATGTAGGTGTAAAAACAGTGTTCGAGAAAGATACCTGTAAGATGGTTCGGGGAGCACTGGTATTAATGCGAGGAGTTAGGATTGGAACTCTGTACAAGCTTCAAGGTAGCACTGTTATTTCTGGGTGCAACAGTTTTGTGATTCCCGAAAGTGGAGCGGAAAGCCTAGCGGTCTTTGGAGAAAAGATATGCTATGGAATCAAAGGCTTGGACATATTGGAGAGAAGGGACTTCGGATACTGCATGGAAATGGTATGGTAGAAGGTATGTCTAATAACTCTCTGGATTTCAATTTCTGTGAATTTTGTGTATATGGGAAGCAGAATCGGGTGAGTTTTCCTTCTAGTGCTAAGAGGGCGAACAAGATATTAGAGCTTATGCATAGTGATGTGTTTGGACCTGTGTCGGTTCAATCACTGGGAAAGTATGTGTACTATGTTTCATTCATAGATGACTTCTCAAGGAATACGTGGATATATTTCTTGAGGAAGAAATCTGAAGTCTTTGACGGATTTAAAGAATTTAAGGCTCTAGTGGAAAACCAGACAGAGAAGAAGATAAAGGTGCTAAGAACAGATAATGGTGGGGAGTTATGCAAGAAGGAATTTGAAGAGTTCATAAGAAGTGTGGTATAGCACGACAGAAGACTACTCCATACACACCTCAGCAAAACAGAGTTGCAGAAAGAATGAACAGAACACTGATGGAAAAGGAAAGAAGCATGCTGAGTGGTACCGGGTTAGGACAAGGATTCTGGGCAGAGGCAGTGGAGAGTACATGTTACTTGGTTAAGAGATCACCTTCATCATCTTTGGAGGATAATACTCCACATGAGGTATGGATCAAGAAAATACATTCGAGGGGGGGGGGGGTATTTTGATGTGATGCATATGTACATGTTCCAAAGGAGAAAAGGGTTCAAGATATACAAATTGAATGGTATCTTTTACTGGGTATAAGGATGGTTGCAGTGGTTACAAGTTGAACTTAAACAAGGAAGGTTGTGTACAGCCAAGATGTGGTGTTTAGAGAGGTGAAAGATGTTGTTAAACATGAAGTCCTACCAAAGGAATCTGAGAAGATAGAGTTTGAGCTAAAGGAGGATGAATCAGACTCTACAAAAGAAGAAGACTTAGAAGAGGAAGAACCACCAATTCGAGCTGTGAGAAGATCAGCTCAGGAGAGAAGACAACCAGAAAGGTATAGTCCATCTGCTTTCTGTTCAAATTTTTCTTTAACTATAACTGATGATGATCCCAGAACTGTCAGGGAGGCAGTAGATTCAGAGGATGGAAAACTATGGAAGGAAGCCATGGTTGATGAAATGGCATCCTTGCATAAAAATGAGGCATGGGATCTGGTGGAGTTGCCAGCTGGAAGGAAGCCCATCGGGAGCAAATGGGCGTTTAAGAAGAAGATGCATGTAGAAGGCAAGGTGGAGAAATACAAAGCTCGGTTGGTAGAAAAAGGTTATTTCCAGGTGTTGGGAATTGATTTTGGTGATATTTTTTCTCCTATTGCCAAAGTGGGAGAATGTTATTTTTCTCCTGTTTATCTGTTTTATGTTTTATGCTCTCGCTATTGTTTATTTTTTGTTTTGTAAGATTTGTTTGCAGATAATTTTTGTACAGGGTTAAAACCTACAAAGAAAACACATGCCACAACCATGGTAATCTCTTTTGGTCCTAATCATATCAAGGTCTCTTTGCTGGCCTCGAACCATATAAAATTTTAGGGGCGAATTTTCGCCCATGGGTGAGATTAAAGGGTTTTAAATTTTTATTGGGATATTTTTTTTGTATCATAGTATATTATTTCAAATCGCCCCAAATTTATTTTATAAAAAAATTACGTCTAGAGGTTGGCCCACCTTATTTTAAGGGAGAGGGTAAAAAAAGTAAATTTATATTTCAAATCGCCCCAAATTTATTTTATAAAAAATTAGGTCTAGAGGTTAGCCCACCTTATTTTAAGGGAGAGGGTGAATTAAAGCCCTTGATAGCTCCAGATTTAAGATGGATCTAAGTAAAATTAAAAATCATACTATGTGAAAACAATTTTACTTGATCAAAATAAAATAAAAATAATAAAAATAATAACATTAAAATAAAAATAATTTCATGGTATTGACACATCGTATGAGAACCCATGGTATTTAACCATGGTATTCATGTGGAATATAACATATTTAAAGGGTAAAATTAAACCAACCTACATCCATCTTAATTTAGGATCTACCAAGTCGAGAGAGAGATATCAGATATCAAATAGCTTGTGACGCAAACCTATTTTCACTGAGTGAAAATAAATTTGAACCCTTTTGAGGTTTGGTAGATCCAAAGTTAAACTGGATTTACACTGGTCACATTTTGTAAGCCTAGATGATGCTTCAAAAGTGGGGTTTTTTATGTTATACATTCCTAGATGAAGCTTTAGAAGTGGGTATGTTTTTTATGTTATACATTTTATTTTAAAATATTGTTAGGAGCGGTAAACAATTTATTTCCCCATTCAGATAGAGATTTATTTCCCCATTAAGATAGAGATTTAAAGATAATAGGGAAATTGACATTATGGATTGTGTGAGTTTGAAGATGTTGTAACAAAATCTTCTTGTAATTTGCTCAGAATGTTCAATTTCATGGAATATTTTCCCTCCTCCATGGAATTCCTAATTTTGATATCTCCAGGGTAGAAATTTTTTTAACAAAATATTCTTGTGATTTGATCAGAATGTTTGATTTCATGGAATATTTTCCCTCCTCCATGGAATTCTTGCAAGACGAGACTCCTCCTTTAACTGAGCCTCATGAGTAGCAGACTCTTCTTTGGGAAAGGATTCATCTTAACTTCAGTAAGTTCAGTTGACCTTTACTTTCATTTGAATAGATTTATTGACAATATCTAATATCAACAAGTTAAACATCATTTTAGAAAAAACTTATTGAAATTTAAACTAAAATATTATATTTTTTGAAAAATAAATCGAATTAAAAATGAAACTTTGGAAATTTATTTTTAGCAATGGCATGTTTTTTTTCACCCTAATCTCTTCAAATTTTAACTGCATAGGGTTGATTAAAAATGAGATCATCATAAAAATTTCTATGATGGGTAGGAGGACCCATCAAATTTAACCCCTAAAGCCACAGATTTTAAACCTTCACAATTTCGGAATAAGTCTAGGTGGTAACTTTTTTTTTACTTTATTCTTAGTTTATTTTAATTAAGTATGAAAAAAAATTCTTTGAGAAGTAAGTAAATAATCTCTAATTATTTTATATTTTAATTTTTTTTATGAAAATTATGAAAACATTTCCTTAGAAAGTAAGGAAATAATGATTCTACATATGTATTTGTTTTATGAAAATTATGAAATGCAATTCTAGCTATTTTTCATTTCTTGAAATGTATCTTTAAATACATACAAAGCTAGATTCTACAATTCCAAAAAATTACTAAAAACTAAAAAGTGATTTTATCATAAATAATGAAAAAAAAAACAAAAAAAATTATGGGGTCTAATTAACACACGGGTTAATTTAAATTCAAATAAAATATAACCTCAATCCCACACATAAAGTTATCTGAAAAAATAAAATAAAAATAAAAATATTTTAACAAATTCCAATAAAATTTGTAAGAAAAATATATAATAATTTTAACACATAACCTTAATCTTATAAAAAAAACAAAATAATACAATCACAATAGAACACTGAGTTTCAAAAAAATAACCCTATTTGAGGTTTTCGCCACTTCTACCTAATTTGATAACCAACATGGGAGGGAATCCCACATTGTTCTTCCAATAAAAAACATCCAATACCATCGTAATGTCTGTTACTAATAATTTTAGAGGTTACTACATTAAGAAGCATGACTTTTTAAGGAATAATCTTCCAAATTCAACGAGAGCCTTATCATTCATATAGACACATTATTAAATTTAAAAGAATTACTCAACAAACATTTCAAGGGTGCATACAAAACTTCCCAGTTACTACAGGATCAAACGTAGGCATAAACTTAGTAATGAAGTTGTCGAGACACAAGAGATCTAAGTTATTACAGAATCAAATGTAGGCATAAATTCAGTAACGTAGTTGTCCAGTTACACAAGAGATCTATGGTAATACATAATCTCTGAATAGCCGCATACTAAAGATTCACTGAATAATGAAAAAATGAGATAACTTTAATTATCTGAGTCTTCACCACCTTACTTGTATCTGAATATCTGTGGTACGAAGAGTGAGTTATCCATCACCTCCCTTTCCTTTTAGCGTTGGTGGCCTTAGGTTACCATCTGAGTGCAGAGGGAACAATTTGAGCAATTCTCCCCTCTTTTCATATTCTGTTGAAATTGCTAGTCCCTGCTCATTAAATAAAATGTAACTTAAATTAGATTTTGAACAACAAATTTGAGAACTTTGAAAACTAGAATATGAACAACATGTTTGAAAATCTTGAAAATTGGTTGCTGAATGGGGAAAATTCATGTGCATATATGTTTGAAATTAATAATAAAAGCGAAGGAATTTGGATGTAAATGTAATATCTGATAGCTGAAGAGGAAAAGTATGTAACAAAAGAAAATATTTGATTTAACTTTTAACACTGAAGGCTCATTGCAATTCTTGAATAGGTTGGAAATCTAATCAAGAAGAACTAGCCTAGCCAATTATTTTACTTGCCTTTTCATTTTAATTGTAATTTTCTCAATATTTTGGTAATCCGATAGATATGAACAAAGTTAATTGTTAACTGTTTAACTTTGTGCATATCCATCAAAATTTCATGAACATTTTGAAATCTGAAATGAGTTATGCTCAAATCCCTTTGAAAATAGCTTAGATCACTTTCTTATGCATTTAAAAAAATATTTCCCTATTAATATCCAAATCATAGAAATTGAAAATCGATAACCTACTTACTTGAGATAAAAATGTAGATATATTCATCGAAGTCTCGCAAATAATGTTGCAAGTTGGGGTTGAACACGGACAATGCCACAAAATAAGATTTTTTAAGGAAAATATTTAAAATTATTTAAAAACATAAACAAATAATGTAGAGTTTACCCAGGGTTGAAGGGGTGCAGGGTGGCCCCAAAGAGAGCTCTGTGATTTCCTTCTCATATTGAGAGGAAACCTGCATGGAAATTTTTTGTTCTTTCTGTCTCTTGCTACAGTGAGTGTTTTGAAATAAATAAAAACACTCTTTTATTCCACATCTCTGTAGGGTTTGAGTAAAATCAAAATATTTGTAACCTCATTTGGTGTAGGGTTTTAATAAACTCACAATATGAATTACATAGAATATGGCAGGGTTATATAGATGCGTAAAGACCAAGTTTGAGTAAAAGAATTTATTTGGTTCAACATCACATGCCTTTGGGGGTGCCTTTCCAATTAATTTTCCCTTGGGATGTGATAATACATTTTTGGTAGAGAAGTTTAATTGGTTGGACAGAATGGATGGCATTAGGGTTTTGTTTCGCTTTGCTGCTGCCCTCGCCGACGCAGCTGAGCGGGCTTCAGATCCTGGTCTCATCCTTGCCGCTGGAAAGCCGTCTGGAAAAGCTCGCGTTGCGGCCCCATGCCAAGTGCTGATTCTGAATGACCTGAACGCCAAATTTATGTCTGTTGCTGTTCACTCAAAGGGCACTCAATCTGCTGTGTCTTGGGTCGTTGCAGACTTCATCGAAGAGCAGAAGCACTGCGCCATTCCTTTGCAGCCGGCGGTTGCTTCCCTGGATTACACAAGCTTTTCTTTGCACCGAGGTTTTTTTGCAGTTCTTCAAAGGGCAGACTCATCAGGCTTCATCAAATGCTCTGCCTCTACCTTCGATTTCTCCCTATGGTAGCGGCAACCCTCGGGTCGGCTAGTTGGGTCTGCCGTAGGGTTTCGGTATTGCGATAAATTTCTTGCTTCTTCCTTCAAACTTCGGTAGGGCCAGGCGAAGTTGGGTTCAATGCGATCTAACTCCTTCTCTTCTCAGATCTGTTCTAATGAGAAGGATTCCAAAGATTGCTCTGCCCCATTTCAGATCCAGATCTCTTCTATTTCAGGCAACACCATTTTGCAATGGGTCAGTTCGTCAGACTTTGTGCAGAGCCTTAAGTTCAACCTGGAACAAAGGATTGGGATACCTTCGGTCCATCAGAGACTCTTATTTCAAGGTAAACAACTTGAGGACCTCCTTCCCCTTTCTGTTTACCGCATTAAAAGAAATGATTCTATTGTTTTAACCCTTCGTTTAAGAGGAGGCATTGCTGGACAGTCGTCTTCAGCGCCCTCTTTCTCCTACAAAGACGATGTTCATTCACAGATCCCCCATCCTCAGTCTTCTTCGAAAGCAGCTCAACCAACTATGGCTCCCAAGCCATTTTTGGTGGATAAATCAGAGGAAATTCCTTCTATAGATTTATCTGATACTGGGATTGAACAACTCCACCAGCATTTTGCAGAATCCGCAATCATATGCAGATTTAATGGTCTATGGCCTCGCACTGCAGATTTATACCAATGGATCCATACCAACTGGACAAAAAAAAGCAAGATCTATTTATGCTCGAAAGGCTTCTTCATTGTAGCTTTTGAATCAAATGAAGATTACCAGAAAGCCCTAACGGGAGGCCCTTGGTTCTGGGGCACAGCAGGGCTTTTCCTCTCCCCATGGTTTCCAGACTTCGACCCTTCTACAGCTGTCATCACCAAACTTCCCATTTGGGTCAGGCTTCCGAACCTTCCAGTGCATCTATGGCATATTTCTGTTTTCATCGCCATTGGAGACACCTTAGGGCACTTCCTAGCTTCAGATACATCGAGAAGGGAAAATGGACTCTACACGTACGGCAGAATTTGTGCGGAAATAGATATCAGCAAAGGGCTACCTGATCAGATCAACCTCAAGATTGAGGATTTTCACTGGACTCAAACTTTGGATTACGAAAATACAGCCTTTCGTTGCCGCCATTGTCATCAAACAGGGCACCTCCAAAATGCTTGTTCCCAGTTCCTAGACAAAAAGAAGAATCTCTTGCGCAAGCCCAAGCCCAAGAGCTGGAATCCCTGTGTTCCTCCACCCATGGATGATTCTGACTCCTCCAGCTCGGATGAGGAGGAAACAATTGCAGATGGGCTGAATGATGAGGCTTTGCCGGACGCCCCCTCTGCTAGTCCGGCGAACCCCTCTGCCTCGCTGATCTCTCAGAAACGCTCTCACGTGTCTTTGTCCTCTGACTCGGATAAGGATATTCCACCCCCAGGACCGAATTGTCTACAACTAGTCATGGCTCAGCCAAATTCCACTGACTGGGTCACTGTAAGTAAGAAAAAAGGGAAAAAATGTCGTATAGCAGTTTCCACCCACTCTGGGTAGATTTTTCTGTTCAAATCTAGCTTCTCTGTAGTTCCATGTCTGTCTTTCTACTCTTTCCTTGGCTGTCTTACAGGAGCGAGGTTGTTCGCCCATCACCTCCGGCTCCCTTGCTTTTCTGCTTCGCTTGCATGCAAGCTTGATTGTACTATATGTTTCTACTCTTAATAGAATTAGTCTTATTCAGAAAAAAGATAATACATTTTTGGTAAAACATAATAAAAACATGCAAAAATATTTTCAATAGTGTATAGCAAGAACCTAGAGCAACATTACGTGTGACTTACCTTTTCCAAAACATGGAAAATTGTATATCATGGTTTTTAAATAAATATTTTTCTTATTATTAATATGTTTCTATACATTGGTAACAAATCACTAATATTTTACAATATTTTCTAATTTTTTAGAAGATTAACCAACAATTTTCAATACTTTATAACCTAGTGAAAAATTAGCCAATATTTAAGAAAATTTTATAATTTAGTGAAAGATTCGCCAAAAAATTATAGATGTATATTATATTAATGAAAAAATAGCCTATACATTTTTCTATATACCATGGGGATTCACCCATTTCTTATAAATATAAATTTGGGGGGGGTTTCTTAAAATTTTCCTTGCCTCGAACTATGTGTTAATGGATCATTGTTGACCTAAACCCACTTCAAGTAGAAACAATGAAACTCTTTTCATATGTATCCCATTATATACTCCCATAGTTTCAAGTAAAGCAATAAGACAATGAGAACTCACAAATGATTAAAATATTCTAGTGCTTAGGATAAGATAAAATAGCATGAATCACACTTGTTTATATTTCAATATGGCCCATATATAAGATTAATCCATATTGCGAGAATAAGTTGAGTATTTAATGCCCAAATTTTACAAGGTCAATGCAGGTCATCATTGTGTTGTCGTGTATCAAACAACCCCCCATTTGTTTCTAAAATAAATGGTGACCCTACTAAACTTTCTTATTTTGGTTTGCTTTATTGTTTAAGGTCAATGCAGGTCATCATTGTGTTGTGGTGTATAAAAAAACCCCCCATTTGTTTCTAAAATAAATGGTGACCCTACTAAAATTTCTTTTTTTGGTTTGCTTTATTGTTTATTAAGTTATTGATAAGTTGCTATCAATGCTTTTCTTATGAAATGTCCATGTTTAGATTTGATTTTGTATAGTTTTGTTTGAATTCTATCAGAAATCCATGTCCAAATTGTCTTTTGGAACAAACAACCAAGCCAAATCATGAATGTCACTTAAATCATGCTACTAATCTACCTATCTAACATTTTCTCTATCTGATAACATGATGTTCCTTGTCCACCCCAGATACCTAGATATGGATATTGCCCTTATCTCTTTGTTAAATTAATTTGATTCACTGTTATTTGCATTATATTTGATTTTATTTGGATTCTATTTCATGTATCTTCCCATTTGAGCTAGTTCTATGCCTAGAAAGCCTTACACATTCCCCCCTAGATGACCATATAACATGTTGAGTTCTATAACCTAAAAAATTAACTTAATCAATCTTAAGTATTTATTAATTAATAAGTTGTTCCAAATCCTCCCATCCGATCTCTCGTTCGAACTTGAACACTTTGCATGCCCTGCAACCCGAATGACCATATTTTTTATTAAGCTCACTTGATCATAGGATTAGGCTAATAAAGGTGGTTAATCAAAATTAAAAAAATAATAAAGAAAATACGGTATCCCGTTGGTTGTGCTAGCCGACGCCCCTTGCACTTACCAAATCCTAGATGACCACACAATATCTAAAACTTTTGATTAAAGATAAACACAGTTAATTGTAATAAGTAGGTTTAACTCTGATTAATCACAAATTTAGTTTAAACATCCAAATCTGACATCCATGCCAAAGAAGTGAACCAATATTGAAAACCTCGCTAGACCTCAGATTTCCATATTGATGGATCCATTCGCCAATGATTAAGGAATTATTAGACATGAATTTAATAGTGAAATGAATCCATAAACTATTTTTTTGCAGAGATTTATGAGGAATATTACCTTTATTAAGAAATCACTTAAGGTTATTGATATCCTCGTAAAAAAAAATCATTTATTATGAGCATTTACTAAATCATTCTATCTCACCTATCTCCCATTTTATC
This sequence comes from Pinus albicaulis, assembly GCA_034641835.2. NCBI lineage: Eukaryota > Viridiplantae > Streptophyta > Pinopsida > Pinales > Pinaceae > Pinus > Pinus albicaulis. The sequence goes on from CM076575.1 coordinate 979,319,409, forward strand.
ACCTTGACAAGCCATTACCTAAACTAGAACGTGTTCCTCTGAGTATTCCTAGTTAGTTTAGTTTGCAATTTTATGAATTCAATTTTTTATGGCTCTTTTCAATATTCCTAGAACTTACAATTAATAAATTGGTATGTGCAGGTAAAATGGGGAAAAAGGGACAATCCAAGAAGTCAAACCTCGTCGCCTATTATTTGGGAAAGAAAGCCAAAATTGAAGAAACCAGTGTATAGGAGAAAAATCCAAATGCAAAATTTTATACAGATACAACCTATAGAATAAGGATGCAAGGAGCTACGTCTTGGGAACAAATATTAAACTTCTTCGAAGAAGAATCGAGATCCCAATCAAAGGAGGTATTTCAGATAAATATTTTTATGTAGACACAGAAAATTACATCAACATTCAAATAACCGAGCTTCATATAGTTGCAACCAGGCCACCCATGTTGCCATACTATGACATTATATATTCTATTATTTCCAATGTGAAACTTGAAGTGTGTATTGTTTCTAGTGTTGACGGGAAAAATAGTTGGTTCCTGGAGGCCTAAAATCTTACAAACGATATATAAGTTAGATGATCCCGAAGTCTATCTTGACATAAAATACATGGTTGAATTTGAAAAGAAGTTATTAATTAAGCATAATATTGAGCCGTCTCAATGCATAAAAGATTAGATAGTTGATTCCCAAGGTTTCAAAGCCAAAATTAACAAACTATATCCTATTGGGGGATTCAAGTCTCCAAATTCCCTTGTAATAGTTATGCTCTCCAGGTTATATGGTCAACCAAACCCAATAATATTAGGGAGGAATGGGTCCTTTGTTACATGGTATTGTTCAAAAGGCTAATATATTTAATTAGGAAGATATAATATCTCATAAACTGAACAATGTAATTGGCATATTTTTTTCTTCTCCACCAGGTTTTATCCCACTCTTTTTCATGTCCTATTATCTCCTAGATGCTATAATAGTTGTCTCATCATTTCTTTCATTAAAATGGATCTAGATAGAAAAAGAAAAAAATTGTTCCCCAATATTGTCTTGGTCTTTCAAGTAGCCAGTATGAAAACCATATGTATGAGATTTGTGATCATTTTATGGCACCATTATATGAGTTGTTTCATGCTAATCCTCTTATCAGAATTAGAAAATATCTTCATAGTGCTTTACAAGGTATTGGACATTGGTTTATAAAAGAAAGGTACACCTACTTCATAATTTTTGAATGTGACAATTCCCTTCACCATCTCCCCACCATGGGGACTTCACTGGTGGAGAAATACCATACCACATGCATTCATATTAGGGGGTATATATTGAGGGAAAAATGACATAATGTAGTGAGCATATAATAGGGTGTAAATGATTTTTTATTGGAAGGTATAAAAAATGGAGCTCAAAGTTAATGAAAACACATAAATGAGTATTAAAAATGTTAATGAAAAAATGGATATCTATAATATCTAGTGAAATTAGGTATTTTTTAAATTGGGAAGGTGTATCAGGTTCGTATTGGTAGGGGGTTAAATAATGTAATTTTTAAAGGTATTTTCCAATATGTAGTCAAATTAAGGGTATTTTTTGGTATCCTACAAACATGCGTGATATGTCAAAGATTCATTGAGTGAAGCCCCCATTCTCCCTACATACAGTCATGATAGAGTGGAAATAAAGGAAATATATAATCAAACAATTATGCATGGAATAACCAATATACTATCTAAAAATTCCATGAATTTATGCCCAATATTCCCTATCAAAATTGATCTCTATTCTCTTCTTGACAAAGGCCATGTAGTAGATAGAACAAAGTGTATAAAGGAAGTCTAGCTTTATTCAATGCCCTTTTTTATATATCATACTAATGATGTAGTGAGTGCACATTTAAAGGCAATTAAGTATTCTAAAAGTTATGATCACTAGGATCCCCCTTTTGACCATTTACTAAGGAATGCTTTTTATTTTGAAAATTTTAGCCTAAAATTGTTTACATTGAATGACTTTGTGGTTAAGAAAAACTTATAATATTATAGGGAATAATTTTACGTGTCTTTCCTCTAATAAAGGGGCATAATCATGATTGTTCCTCTCGCTGAAATTTGAGCTAGAGAAATTATTATTTCATTGTTTCTTCAAGATGAATTTGAAGTTGATGTCTTTATTATCGAAAATAATGACTACGGTACTTCAAAATACACGTTTTTACGTACTAAAGGTGGTTTCAATCCAACACATCCAAAATAGTAAAAGGAACAAAATAAACAAGACAAAAAATCAAATCATGACCATATTTTATAAGCTATGGAAGGAAATCGTTTTGGATGAGAGTAGTCAGAACAATAGAAATAGGAATATATCGTTCCCATTATTGAACAAATATAGGTTACAAAGAATACATATGAACCCATGACTGAAGCTCAAAATACAAGTCAATTTTTAAATCATCCCAATGTTAAATGTCCAGTTAGCTCAACTTAATTGCACAAGTTGTTTCTCCTACAAGTATTGTAACCCCACTAGAAATTAATCTAAATTGTTTTGCCTCTTTGTTTGTCAATATTGATCAAGTGGAACTAGTCAGTGAGTCAACAAATTCATTGGAAAATTATTATTTCAGTTCTCAACTAATGGTTTTAGTTAAAATATCAAGGAAAAGAAAAGCAGATAAACCCTTGCAGGAGATTACATCAATAATTTGGTGTCCTAATAAAGAACAAGTAGATGTTGCAAAGGAGACTGCATATTCCTTAGGGGATTTTACTATAGTCAATAAATGGTTTGTTGATGAATTGTGTAAGGAATCGAATCAAACAAAAAACAAAATTAGTGTTCTTAAATAGGAATTGCAATATTTAAGAAATATTCAAAATCAAGAACTATATTGAATGCCAAAAACTTATAGGAAGGTTTTTCCGGTGCTAGACCCACCAACATACAAGGGATCTCCCTAATATGAGGTCCCAGTTATACCTCACACCATTTGGTGTAGGAGTTCCATCCGAAATATGGCCTGAATTCCATTAACTTAGAGCTTTTCCTTGGCTTAAGCAATTAGCATGAGAGAGTAGAGTGCATGTGCTTTTGAATGAGCATGAGAGTGTGACTTGTGAAATTTTTTTATTGTAGATGTATTAAGGTTCTTTCACTACAAGGAAGAGAAATTTAGCCTCTAAAAGAAAATTAATAATATTGATATAGTGGAGACACACACACACATAAACGATAAAGAATCATTAAACATCAAGCGAAATAGTTCACATAGATGTAACGATCATTGAAATCGTTACAACACATTTCCAACAAGTTAAACACCAAAGTCACTGAAATAGTTCAATTACTTCAGTACATGTGAAATCCAACATAAAACTCAAACATTTAAAGATTAGTCTTAAAACATCCATGATATATGCATGAAAATGTGTTGGCCAAATGGTTTCAAGTATTAAGAAAAATTTCCAAGATACGTAGGTACAATGAACATCACTAGCTCCAATAGTGGAGCGTTAGAGCTAATACTTGCTCCCCAAAAGTATTATCTCTACCTCTATAATTCCTTGTGGGAGAAGCCAAGGTTAAAAGTATGTTTCTTGAATAATGAGGCGCCTTTTATTGACCTTTCATATCCTCATGACTCTTGAGTTTCACATATGACTTTTCAACTTCTAATGACCTTTGGACTTCTGAAACTCTTGAACTTCCAAATGAATTTTTGAATTACACATGGCTCTTATAATTACATGTCTTTTGGACTTCTACACATGGCTATTTTGTCCATACATGCCTCTTGTACTTTTGCTTCTTTGTATTTACAATGATTACATAATTAGATCATTATTTCCACATCACCATGTCATGAGGGCATGACAAGTCACTAACATTGATGACTTGGACTCATAGTGACTGATGACATGGACTTTATTTAATAGGTGATAAGGCTTCCACTTGTATTTTTGATCTTGTATGTAGATTTTATGTTGTTTATGTCCTCACAGTCAAAATGGTGTTTGATCACATGGAGTCCTTTGGGTTGCTTTGATCATCAAGATTTCAATGTGTTCTTCATTCTTGAATGTTTCCTTTGACCACCCTCTTTGCCCAATCTTATTCATGTATCTTTGTCATTATTTTCTTGGAATACCTACAACTACAATCAATCATGGAAAGAAAACATTAGCCTGAAAAATATCCTATCCTAACATGTTTTATGCATATTTTATTTTCATGACATAACAATGCGCTCAGAAATGACAAGGAAACTTTTGGGCGCAAGGGAGCATTGTGAAAGGTTGAAGGAATGAAGCCTCAAGGCTTATGGATGTGCTCATGCACTCAATAAGAGAGAGAAAACTCAAGGGAGGGTGCATGGCATAGGTCTGAAGGATGAAGGAAGAGCATTCAAACTTCCCAAGTGCGTTGGGTGCTCAAGGGAGACAAGAAGGGCACAGGGCACACTGTCAAAGGCTGAATGGATGAAACTTTGGGGCTTCAGGGTGCACTCATGTGCTCAAGAGGGACACAGAGGGTGTATGGATCACTCATAAAGGATGAAGAGGTAAGGCTTCAAGGCTTCAAGGTGCATTAATATGATCAAGGAGGGCACAATTCTTTGAGGCGAAGGATTGCACTCAAAGGAAGGCTTGATTTTTCCCTGGGCGTAGTTCGAAATAGGGAAGGGGAATGATTCTTGGGAGTGCGCTATGTGCTCTTAAAATACCCATGATGAACTCCATAACAATGAAGGATTATTGATCAAGGCTTAAGAGTGCACTTTTATGCTCCTAGCCTTATTGGGTTAACTTGTGTAACCAAATTTTTCTAAGTTTGGAAGATATAACAAGGGGAGAACACAATGAGTTTAGTCATGAAATCAAGTGTGACATATATAAAATCATCAATAAAACTTAGAATTACGTGAAAAATTATGAATACACATCAAAATGTCAATTTACAAACACTCCCCAAGGACAATAAACAAAGTGTGCGCAATTGCAACCAAAAGTTTCGTTTTACAACAAACAAAGGCATTATGACTATGAGGTGCACTAGAGATGTTATAAATAATGAGATGACGATCAAGAACACTTGAAACATGTAGAATTACTTGAAACTACAGTTGAATAAGAAACTGACACTTGATGCGATATTTGGGTAGACTCCAAAATTTGAATGTAGTGGAATTTTGGAGGGTGTTGTAGCAGCGACAAAACTTGGCGAAAATTTTCATGCATAGAACATGGATTTTTTAAGAATATTATTCTAATGTTTTCAGTTTATGTTATCTTTCACATGTACTAAAGTAATTAAAATATTTCGGTGGATTTGGTGCTTAATTTTTTGGAAATGCGCTGTAACGATTTTAATAATCGTTGCATCTATGTGAACTATTTTTCTTGATGTTTAATGATTCTTCCTCATTGATGTGCATGTGTATCCACTAGATTAATAATATTAATTTTATTTTACAGCCTCACTTTCTCTTCCTTGAAATGAAAGAACCATAATACATCTACAATTTAACATTTCACAAGGAACACTCTTTCTCATTCAAAATCGCGTGTGCTACTCTCTCATGCTTATTGGTTAAGCCAAGGAAAATCTCTAAGTTAATGGAATTTTGACCATATTTTCGAATGGGACTCCCACACCAAATGGTGTGAGTTATAATTGGAACCTCATATCATGGATATCCCAATATGTTAGCAGGTCTAGCACTGTCAACATTATAGCGCTAGAAGGAGAGCAACTAGTTTCTTATGGCTTAACTCTTCACATCCCAAACATTCATTTTCTGAACAAATAATATCCCGAGTAACATCCCTACTCATATTACAAAGGTAGGATGGTCTTATCAACCTATTTTAGAGTTGGAATATGAAGTTACCTACGAACAACTTCAAGTGATTCAAACTATTACCTGTTGGTTTGTGAAAATTATCAGTTTACTCCCTATTGCTCATAATCTTCCTCCTCATCCTAAGAAGAAAGAAATAATTTGTACTAATGTACTGGTTGCATCAGTGGAATATTTTTTATTTTCCACTCTGAAGGAATTAGCAAAGTCTTTAGAAGACATAGTTTAGCAAGTGTCGCTTCCACCCATTCATGAAGAGTACGAGGAAGATATTGTTCTTTCTGACAAAGAACATTTGACAATCAATTTGGAGTTGGATTTTAACGAATGTTTAAATGGTGATGGAGAAGGCTCATCAGATTCAAAAAATGAGGACGATAAAGGAGACAAGACATGGTTGATCAAGAATTGGATTGGATGGCCTTGTTAGCCCAGGTGTATCAGTGATCAAATAACTCTTTCAGTTTTTTTCCATAAAGTCATAGGTCAAATATTTTTACTTTTTCAAACCAGTTCTGAGAAAATAAATTTGGCCACTAAAGATGTCTAAATCATGTTTGTTGCTACTTCATTTCATTCATCACAACCATTTTCAAGGTCATCTCCATCATCAGTTTCAATGTCACCATCTCCATCATCATCATTCAAGAGGTCTAGGGTTATGTTATTTCATTTCATTTAGGTCATTATTTAGGTTCATCCCCGCCTTTCGAAAAATATTCAAATTTTCATCTAAAATAAGGCAAAAACCCTCCATTCCATTCATAAAAAATAATGAAGGAGCTAGGATTTTTTTAATATGAAATAAAAGCCACCTCTCATGTTTTATATGGCTCAAGTTCCAAAAATTTGAAATCATCTCATTTATGTCTCACTACTTCATGAAAAATAGAAATTATGTCTCACTGTTTCATTTAAGGTTACAAAATTCATCTTTATTGTTAGAGCTTTAAAGGAGGTCAATTTTGACCTATTGTATCAATCTAAGACAAAGGATTCATTCTCTATTTTTAGACACACCTCATCTTTTTTTGAAAAGGGTCCAATGAGAAATTTTCAAAGGTGAAAAAAAAAACACTCTTATTGTTTCATGAAAAGGAGAAGTTTTGTCTCATAAAAAGGGGAAAATGGTGCATATTTCATTCAAAAGTCCATAAAGTCATTTAAAATTTCATAAAATCACTTCAAGTTTCAAAGAATGAAAAATAAAAAGGAAAATGTCATTGTCAAGAGAAAAAGCCATTTCCATGTGTAAAAAGGATCAAAAAGTCACTTTCCTAGTTGAACAAAGGGTCAAAAAGGTCATATGAAAATGTCAAAAGGTAAGGAGCATCTCACAAGTTTATAAAAATGTAGAAACCCTCATTTTATTTGTATTTACCCTTTCATGTGAATGAGAGAGAAACTCTCATCTTCATTTTCCCTCCATAGCTCCTAAAATCCAAAGAATAACCCTCAAATCCCATTAAAAACACTTGCAACTCATCAAAATCCATTTGTGTTACGCTTCTAGGATTTTCATTTCACTATCAGGTTTTGTTTTTATGCTTCTGTGGACATTGTGCAAAAAGTTTTACATTTCTGGAGCACTGCGAAAGTGCCACACACATCATTTGTTACGCTTTGACCTTAGTTGTTACGCTCCTGTAACTTAGTTGTTATGCTCCTGTAACTTAGTTGTTACGCTCATGTAACTTAGTTGTTACACTACTGTAGAGTGAAATTTTCGGTGTTTGAAGCTCAAGGAACCCTCCACACTCTCAAATCTCTTGAACCATCTTTGGTGTGACCTCCATACAAGGTAATCCTCCATCTTAGGTTGGTGTTTGGATTGATTTTGAACATTTTTATAATCTTTTCATGTCGCTTATCTCCTCTATATCGTTCATTGTCCACATATAAAAAAAATTATGTTGGCAAACCTTAACCTACCCTATTCGACCTAAACCCTAACCCATTATCTAAAACATGATTCCTTCATCCCCCATGCTCCATCTACATATTCTTATTACCTACACTACCATCCATAACATGATTTAACAATCAAACCCTAATTCTAAGCTATTTTACACAGTGAAAAAAATGAAAACATAAGGTGTCTGCGTTTTAGTGTTTGACTAGCCTACACCTATCCATTTTAATTCATTCCACCTTCACTGTGGAACTAAGGTGCCATCCTATCCACTGAAATTTTCTTATAATTTTTAATTAACTCCATGGGCCTCAATTGCTAAAAAAATTTACACTAGTTTTTCCCATAGTCTAAATTGAGAATTGATTGTGTTTTGAGGTTTTCACCATCCTATACCTATTCATTTGCCTTAATTATACTTTCATTGTGGATTCAAGACACTACCATATCCGCTGAATTTTTGTCATAATTTTTACTTAACCTCATCACCCCCATTTCATCTCACCAACTTACCCTACTATTGCACAAGCTATTCTCACAGTCAAAATTGGGAATATCCCGTGTTTTAGACATTTTGACACCTTCCACACACCCATTTTCTCTCATTCCACCTACAACTTGAAGCTAACACAGAACAATACCTACACAATTTTTTCTAGAATTTTTCTCAGCCTCAAGACCCTTCATTTCATCCACTAAAATCACGCCTTCATACACTTATTTTTTCCATATTTCCATTCATTCACTCATTTCATTAATACCCTAGGGTTTTCCTCATTCCAATGAAAAACACCATGGAACATGAAAAGAAGAGCTTCAAGGGAGGGCGCCACCTCAGTCTTGAACCATTCACCATGCATGAGATTAATGCTTCGCCATTGGGCAGAAGGTGCTATAAAATAACTCAGTGTTTGACATTTTGTGAAAGGGTCATGGAAGGAGGGTATCATCTTCAGTTGTCCTTCTTATTTGCAATAAGCTAGAGTATGGGAAAGGTCACTCTTCTAGGTATGGAGATTAGTCTATCATCTAACCTAATTTCTTCATCTACAAGTATCCCTACTCACGAAGAGTAGTAGTTCAAGGGTATGGACCTAGATATTGAAAACTACAAGCAATTCCTCAAGCTTCATGCAAGAGAGGATCTAGAATTTATTTTTCCTTTCAGACATCTCAAAAAAAATTATGCTCCTCTGATGATGTTTGTAATGAAGTACTTCACATGTGAAGGAAGATTCTCCATGTTATATCGGTATCACATCAAGATTTTGATGCATTTTACCTCAATCAAAACACTTGATTTACCTCAATATTTATATAGGAGCTTGATTAAGATGGATGAGAAGGTTAACAGTAGAAGGGAAGATCATCATACTAGTCCTTTTTCATCATGGAATAATCAAAATCATTGTGTTGCATCACTAGTCCTCCATAAACATGACCTGGGAAAACTTCTGGGAGAGATTGTCAGTATCGCTTTCTGTTTTTCCTATTATGTCAACAACACAATCAATGGAGGTGCATTCTTCTAGCATGCCTATTCAGCCTTTAGATGTCCCTAGGGTTGTGGAATTTTCTCACACCTATGAGAGAGGGAAGAGACAAGTATTTGTGCCTAATTCTACCAAGAGTTTTCTTACACATGGCACCCATGTTGAAACATGTGATATAGAGGAGCAACCTTTTTCCCATCAGCATGGTTGTTACACATATTTTTGGTCTTCTAACCATTTACAATTATATGGATCAAAGTACAACATGTAAGACCTATTTTACCATAGTAAAATTTCTTTCACTATAAGAAATAATTTAATAAACCATATTTTATTAAGTTATTTATGGTTCAAACAGGAAACCCCATGAGGAATAATTAAATAAATCCTTAATTATTTGGTTTTCCTCTAGGAATAATTAATTATCACCATTGTTTCAATAATATTCCTAGTCATATATAGCCCAATTAATGAGAAATAATTAGATAACCCATTATTTATCTATTTATTCTTTAGGAATAATTAATTAAATCATTATTTAATTAATATTCCCTGTTAAATTTGACTAAATCATTTAGGAATAATAAAATGAATCATTATTTGTTAAATTATTCCTTAACCCCATTCTTGAAATGATAAATAAATCATTTATTTGTTTATTATTTCTAAATAAAGGGATTTAACCAATTTAAATTATTTTTACCTCCAACAAAATATAATAAAATATTCCAAGAAGTTAGATCTAGATCTTGGTTAATAATATTTTATTATGCACCATTATCAAGGATAACTCAATATTGTGTTATAAATAGGAGGGTTTTCCATTCATTATTTACCTTTTATCCTTTTATCATGGTCAGAATTTGATCCTTTTTCATTGTCATACTTTGATTGCTTTTATTATTATTTTTCTTCTTGAGCTCCCATAGAGTTCAACATGTCTTGGGTTTTCTACACCATTGAGAGAGAGAAACTTCTGGATCTGAAGTGTTGAGGACAGCCAAGAACCCATCCCATTGAGGGGGACTGGTAACATCATTCTTTGTTCCCTTCCTAGGTGTTAATATATATAAAAATGTTTATATATCTTGTCTTTTCCATTGGATATTTGGAGGAACTCTCTTTTCCTTTTACTTTGTAATTTATTTTACTGCATAGATCTTGGTTTTTGTTGCATTTGTTTCAACCATATATTGAAAATATAAGGAATTTAAGCATACATAATTTTTGTTTGGGATGTTTTTCGTGTGTAGATAAAGTGATCTCTTTTCGTACACTTGCATTAAGAATTCATTCTAACAGTTGGCGACTCCACTGGCTTTTATTCAAATTCCTGCGTGACCAACTGCTTCTGTAACTAGGGTTTTTATTCTGATATTTTTAGTCTCTTAATGTTGTTTTTTACCTTTTATGCCCTAAAACAGTAACAATTCTAACTTTTGAGTGTTTCTAGGTGTTTTCCGCAAGTAACAAGTATTAGCTACACCAGAGACGACAATTTTTTCTACAACCTGCCACCCGAGGATCCTGGAACTGCAACCCACACATTTTTAGCCTAGAACCTGCGAGTTCAGGCTCACATCACACTTGTGGGGCCAGAAACTGTGATTTCAACAACTAATAGGTCAGTACCTGCGAGTTGCAACTTTTTGCGGGATTCTTTCTGTAACTGTCAGGGTTTTCCTCAAGCACTGTTCCAAGTTGTCTGACCTCTGTCTCAACCCTTCTTAGGCCTAGATATGCTCATTTTTTCTTCTTGAAGTAGGACCAAGCCCCTTAGGGTTTCAGTTTTCTTCCACCTTTTTAGGAGGGTTTTAGCTGAGTAGGTAGTCTGAGATTTTGCAGTGCTTTCAACCATTGTTTAGGGTGTGGTCTATTCTTATTTCAGATCATTTTAGATCGGTTATTATTCCATCCAAAACCCCCTCTTTATTTTTTTTTGGTCTCTCCCTTACGGTTCCCCTTGTTTCCCTTAGGGTTTTAACCTTTCGCCTCCATTTTTGCAGTAGTTTTCCCTTTGGTTTCTTGTTGTTTTCTGCACCTTTTCCAGCAGATCTGAGTCATTAGATCCCTGTCCCTTAGACCTTAGATATTTTTTCCATATTGTGTGTTTTGATTCAATTTCTCTGGACTCTTAGAAAAATTGTTTCGGAACCCTTATTTTGGGTTGAGTTTATGCATCTTTAGCTATTTATTTTACCGTCATTTTAGTTTTATTTACATTTATTCAATTTTTTTATTTTTCTTTATACACCACAGTCTAGACTTAATTAAAATTAACACATGGCTTGCACACAGTCACACCTAAAATGAAGAGTGCTTAGTTTACACCGCCAAGCTAAGACATAAACGTCATAATTAATTTATCTGCCCCTCTAAGCCTTTGTTTAATACTCTTCCATCTATTGGGTTATTTGTGTCTTTCCATCATTGCACCCCCAAGGCGCTTATCCTAGAGACTCCTAGGCCTTCATCCTCAGTTTCCATTAGGAAGACTTACTCCAAAGCATAAAGTCCAAGTTAGTCCTTCATTGAGTCCCTATAACGACTCTGATTTTGGTCCATTGGGTCATCCATCTGATTCTGAACCCAATTCTCCTCCACCTCATTCCATCACCATGTCAGTCGTCAATGCAGGTGCTGGTCCTCAAGCTGGTGGTAGCCGCGAACCTAATTCTAGAGCTTCTACTACTATAACCCCTACCAGAACCGTTTTAACTACTCCTTTTCTACCTTTTATGGTAGGTTTAAGCCTCCCTGATTTCAACTAGTTAATTAATGACCCTATTTTCCACAATCCAGGTTGGCCTGTTATGACAACTGATCTTCCTTCCAACATCCCTAAGTTCAAAGGAAACACCAGAGAGGACCCTACTAATCACGTCTACTCCTTTCACATGTGGTTTTTTTCCAATTCTATCACTGATGACTCCATCTATCTTTGGTTATTCCAGCCTACACTCACTGGAGACGCTGCAAAGTGGTATGTTGACCAGGCCTATGTCTCACATTCTACTTTTGTGACTCTTACTAAAGTGTTTCTATCCTATTTCTAGCTACCTCTTCGATATGATACTGTAACTAAGTTGTTGACCGCATTTTGTCAAGCTTTTTCCATCTACCTTTCTGATCATGTCCAAGAATGGTGTAGAATGAGGAGCTTATGTCGAGCCCCCACATTCGATGACTGTGTCGATATGGATTGGTTTCTCAAAACGATTTTTCCTTCTATTGGTAAATATTTTACATCTCACTTTCTTCAGAAAGAAGAAGAAGATCTCCAAATTACGTCGAAATATGACTTGATCTATGCCCAATATGATTATGTTATATCATTTTACCGGATCTTCCTAGACCTGGTGGTGCCAACGTACCGGGGGCATCTCATGCCACTAATGGTATCATTGGATATCTTTCACATCCATATACCCATCCCCCCATGGGTTATGGTTTCCCTCAGGGAGGGGCTAGCTCCCTATAGCACTTATCCCCCTCTCGGCATCATGTATCCAGGTCAAATCACATTTTCCCTATTGCATCAACCAATGCCAGGGCCAACGGTTGCCCAACCTATTTAGCCCAATGCCGCTCAACCTCCTTTCTATCCTTACCTATATCTCGGTGCTCCAGCCCCTACGACATTGACACCCCAACCTCCCATGCCTTCTCAAACTCTATCGGAGCATCCACCTCCCCCTCAGAGTCAGGTGTATGCACAATAGAGTGCGACTAATCCTCATAATTCCAAGAAAAATAGGAAAGGAAATCAAAATCAACCAGCACAAGTCAATCGAGGGCACCAATGTAACCGACCGAACGCACCCCAAGGGAACCAACCTAACACTAACAACCAAAAAAAAGGTGATCATCCCAAGCATAACATGCTTCTTCATACGAACAAGCCTTGTTCTTATTGTGGTGTCCATGGCCATTATACTCATTATTTTCCCCTTTTATCCCAGATGCGCCAGTTGTGGGAAGCCCAAGCAGCATCTAGAGGATATCAAGGCACTGCTTCGGCTCCTCCAAATACTGCACCAGTTCAACTGATTGTTTTCACTAATCCTTTCCCTCAGCAAGGATATGTGGCTGCCCAACACCCTCAAGGTCAGGACGCCCCTAAGCCTTCATAGTCTAGTACCCCTGAATACCAGATTCTCCTGATGAATTCTGAAAAGGTTAATATCGCTTATGTTAACCTTAATACCTGGTTGCACCAATATGTCAAGCCACCTACTTCATCTGCAACCGAGTCCCAAACCAAATTTTCCATATCCTTTACATATCCCTCACCCACAGGTAGACATCATTCCAAATATCTCCAAATGGCCATTACCCTGAAATGTTGCTTCTGCCAAAGCCGCCCACACTTATAACATAATTTATTACTTGGCACAATCTCTTTCTTCCATGCCAACACTAGAAGTCCTCTATTCATGCCATTCACAATGTAAAGCTATATTATCTTCTCTAGGGATTGTGGATCCTTCAGATGATTTTTGTATCATCTTTGATGTTGACAAGTCAGAACATCCCCGCTTACCTTCATCCGTCACCTTCCAAATACCAATCAAGATTTGTAATGCCCATGTCTCACGGTGTATCATTGATGAGGGCCCATCCACCTGCATGATGTACGCCTCTATTTGGAATAACCTCAGATCACTCGAATTAGCCCCATACACAATCACTTTGCATTCTTGGGATGATCACCCTTCTCAACCCCTTGGTATGTACTGCAATTGTCATGTCACTCTTGCGGGAAATACTTTTTGTATTGACATTGAAGTCATTGATGCCTCATTGGATTACAATATACTCTTCGGTTGTAGCTACACATATGTGATGTATGTTTTCGCATCTATGGTTCACCGTAAGATGTGATTTCCTCATAATGGAAAGATCGTCACCATTGATGAGTTGAAATATTACGAACCGAAGTCTCAAACCTCCCTTGAGTATTTCATATATTCGGTGGCTAATAAGCAATCAGTCGCACCTCTTACCAGTGTTTCTCTTGGAGTCTTTAAAGATTCCACCTTCCTTGGTGCATTCCATGCTCCCCCCCCCCTCTTATTTCTTACCCCAACTCATCGAATTTTTGAATGATGCAATCGTCTTGGACTAGCCACAAACAGTTCATTTCAACCAACCAGCATCCTACGCCTCTGCAACCTGCTAGTGGTCACTCGACGGAGCCTTCAGGACCTTATTTTCAAGGAACTTCTCCCTCTGTTGGTGTCTCTTCCACTCTATTTCAACCATGAATGGCTCCCCCTAGCCTTAACCAATTGGGAGCCATTCTACTAGGCTATTACCCATCCGATCAGATAATGTTTCTAGCTCCCCCCTTTGGAGTCTCTTTGGTGCCTGTTACGACTACATTGAGCCTTCCCAATTTGACCCTGGGGATCCCAATCTGGTACATTGATCCCATGGCTGACACCCCACCTGGTCGGCTCAAACCTTATACCACTTTGACCCTATTCCAACCGGTCGTTATGACCCCTCCCTTTGCTTCAGTGCCTCAGCCACCTCAATAGGAATCTACTCCTGTTGCGAAAGCTTCTGGTGAAGGGAGAAAAGTTAGAAATAAGGAACCTAAGGATAAGGTTGCCCAAACAACTCTTGATCCTCTTAAGCCTCTGAAACGTTACCTTCATGTGCTTTGTGTGATTTTTTTGGGCATGCTACCCAAATTTTTCCTGAGCTTCCTCACCTCAAACCTGTGGTCAACGAGGCGTTTCCTAAATCTGATATCCTAGAGGTCCATGTTACCTTACTCGATTTAGCTAAGCAACTTAAATCATTTCACTCAAATCACCCTTGTTCTTTTTGTGATCTTTATGGACACTATTCTCACCTTTGACCCCATATCGACGACTTTCACGACACCCTTGAGGTTGTTGTAGAAATTTTAGACCCCACTCCAATTTTCGGTTTCACCTTATCACTCCCATAAAGTCAAATGCCCATTCCCATAATCATACATTCAAATTCTGGAAATGAAATAAATTTTCTGAAAACACAAATCAGGAATTTCACAGTGCTGGAAATTGCAGAAATAAAAAGACAGTAAAATATTTCAGCCACGCACAGAAAATTAACACGAGTATTTTTGGTCAATATGACCCTGGAAAAACCCCCTACAAATCTTGGGGAAAACTGATTCAAGAGCTCTTCTTTATTTCTAAGAATTTTAGTTTACAGTGGAACAAAAATACACAGAAAATTCTAGCAACCAAAAAAATACAACTTATCTCGTTTTCTGTGCTTAACCTCTGCCTCAGAAATTATGCCAAAAGTAGAATAGTAAGAACAATAAATGTTGTACAGACTCCTCGATTTTTATGCACAGGGACAACAACAAATTGTATGGTCTTCCTTTAAAACTGTGCCATAAAAACATCAAAAAAATTACCTCAAAATATGTGCTAGAATGTTGTACGACTACGTAGGAATGCGTGCCAAAGCTACTTTACGGTCATACCTTGAAAAACATGCCCAAAATCTGCCTTGAACTGTGTACCGGATTGTTGTATGGATTTGCAGAATGCTGCTTCGGTATGTTTGCCAAGGTTCTACTCTCCTTCAACTCACTGCTCAGAAAATCTCCTTGCTCTCTCTTGCTCCTTCTCTCAATCTTCTCATGAAAATAATGAATGACCTTTTCTCTTCTTTTCTCCTTTAACCTAACCCTAAGTGACCTTTGGGGAATCCCTAAATCCAATGGCCGAGATAGCTTTAGATCAAGGGTTGAGATTAAATGTGCATTTAATTCTCACTTTCTAATTTTTAATTCACCCCACTTAAATAAAGACCCACTTAGCCTTTTATTTCCATAGTCACTTTTTCACTTTCTAATTTCACATTGACTTTAATATAGTAACTTTAAAATTAGACTTGTAACTTTATCACTTATAAAGTCAATTTTAATTTAGATTTGACTTTACTACTTATAATGTCACTTTAGGAGAAAAAGAAAAATACATTTGGACACTTTTCTTTAGGCCAAATATCGAAGCCTTAGGGAACCACTTGTCCTCTAATACCCAAATTTTAACACTCCCTCTTACCAAGGAAAGTGTTCCTCACCACACCCATATTTTCACTGAAGTAGACATGCTTGCCCTGTGGTAAGGATTTGGTGAATATGTCCTCAACCTGCTCATCTGTGGGAATATAATCAAGATTCACAGCTCCCTTCTGAACATAGTCTCTAATGAAATTATATTTGATCTCGATATTATTTGACCTGTCATGCAATACTGGATTCTCCGTGAGTTTAATGCAACTCTGATTATCACAGTAAATCACTGAAGGTCTCAACTCTTGAAAAAATAAGCCAAAAAAAATCTTGCGAAGCCATATGGCCTCACAACTAGCCAAACATGCTTCCATGTACTCTGCTTCTACTGAAATCAATGCTACCGATTGTTGCTTTCGGCTAAACCACGACAGAACTACCGAACCCAACCCAAAACAACACCCTAAAGTGCTATTCCTATCAGAAGCACAACCTTCCCAATCAGAATCAGTGTGCCCTGCAAGTCTCACTCCATCTCCCTTTTTATAATCTAGACCATAATCTATTGTCCCCTACAAGTAATGCAAAATGTGTTTTGCAGCAACCCAGTGCACTCTCCTATGCTCACACATGAACTGGCTCATCGTGTTGACTGTAAAACATATATTTGGTTGATTTTTGACCAAGTACATCAAGGAACCAATCATATATCTATACAAAGTAGGATCCACCAACTCGGAATCTGAATCATGAAGCTTCTTCGAGTTAGTGATCATAGGTGTTGACATGGGTTTGAAATTCTCCATGTGAAATCTGTTAAGAATGTCCACAATATATTTCCCCTGTCCCAGGAATAAATTCCCCTCCTCCTGCCACACCTCCAATACCAAAAAGTAATTCATCAAGCCAATTTCCTTCATCTCGAAATCTGAAGCAAGATCTCAATTGCAACCCTCTATGAATGTCTCTACACCTGTAATGACCAAGTCATCCACATACAACACTAGAATGAGAGGATCCTCACCTACCACAATAAATTATAGGTTCAAATCAACATCATTATTTGTTAAACCCAACTCCTCCAAGTATGTATCAATCCTCGAGTACCAAGCTCTAGGATATTGCTTCAGGCCATAGAGTCCCTTCTTCAGTTTGCATACATGGGACTCCTTCCCATGAACCTCAAAGCCCTTCTTCTGATCAATATAAACCTCCTCCTGTATGAAGCCATTAAGAAATGCGGTCTTCACATCCATTTGGTGGATCTTCCAACCCATCTCTACTGCTATCGATATAATGAAGTGAATGGAATTATATCGAGCCATGAGAGAGAAGGTATCCTCATAGTCAACTCCCTCTACCTGTGAGAACCCTCTCACCACAAAGTGAGCCTTCAAATTCTCAATGCTGCCATCTGTAGCATGCTTTATCTTATAAATCCATCTGGAAGTAACCACTGATTTACCTTCAGGCCTCGACACCACCTCCCAAACATCGTTCTCCATGATATAAGAATACTCCTCCTCCATGGCCTCTCTCCAGACCTACTGGCCAACTTCCTCCTCATAACTAGAAGGCTCAGAGTCAAATATGCTAGCAAAAAATTCCATATAGCTACATAACTGCTCCGTTGGTTTTCTCTCTCTAACATGTCTCTTCAGCCTAGCAACAGATGTGGCCTCTCTCAAGGTGTCCTGAAGTCACTTGGGCTTCCTTTTCGCTGATCACACTTCTCCCATCGGAGTGAAAGAATCCTCATCCTCATCAAAAGCTTGAACTCCTGAATGCCTACCAATTAACCTCAAGCCTGAACCTATGCCTGTAGTTGCTAAAGTACCATGTAAATTTTCCATCAATGGGCTACCCTGTGAACTACTATTCAGATTTCTCTTCATGCTGCCCAAAGCACCACCCATTTGACTCTGAGAACCACTTCTCACTGATGGACCTAACACTGTAATCAATGTACCTCCTGATCCCTATCCACTGGATCCCTGTGACTGACTCAGCTACTCTTGAGGGTCTGGTGAATCCAGATACTCTAACTCCTATGACCTCCTGAAATCTATATCCTCCTCAAACTTAACATCCCACCTGATAACAACTCTCCTCCTCGTAGGAATATAAATTCAAAAGGATTTCGAGGTCTCACTGTAACCCACAAAGATGCCCTTCTCTGCAGTGGGCTATAGCTTGGTCCTCTTCTCCTTGGGAACATAGGAGTATGTAATGCACCCAAAGATACGAAAATGACCAACATCAGTCTTCTTCCCAGAAAAATCCTCCTCCAGAGTCACATGCCCCAAGGCACGATGTGGACTCCTATTCTACAAGTACACAGTAGTTTTGCAGGCCTCTTCCCACAAAAACAATGGTAAACCCTGATCATGTAGCATGGCTTTGGCATCCCCAACGATGGATGTTGGCAGGATAAATCGTTCTTGCGGACAAGACCGATCTCCCTAGTGTCAGAAGACAATCTAGCAACAAACGAACAACTAAGTTTGTCTTTCTCTAAGTATATTCGTTTTACAAATAAATTCTATGAAGGTGTCGATCCTACCTTAGATCCAAATGCTTATTTGCGGTCGCAGTGCTTCCGTTGCATCAATAATCCTTCGTCGCAACAAGGGCCCTTTTGTCACAAGAAAGTATCATCTTTCGTTGATCTGCAATCACAAACAAGAAAATATCAAATAGCACCTGTATAACAAATAATCATAAAACATACCTATCATAGTGATCAAGGAATCTATGAAATAAATGATCAAACGACAGCTTATTTAAATAAACAATCGAACGACAATTTATTGAGAAAAACAGAACTTGATTGTATTAATCTTAAAATATACAGAAGAACCTTACAACCTTAGCCTTGATGTTTGAAAGGCCTTCCCGGGGTCCGAAGCAGGAGTCTCCTCTACTTTGATAAGTCTTGCACTCTTCCTCCAGGAGCACAAAGAGGTATGTGATCTTTCCTCTCAAAATCTTAGCAGAAAGAAGTCTAAATCTTAACAGCACTTCAACTCAAAAATATTAAGCTTGAACTCAATCTCCAACAACTTCTCTTTTCTTAAATTCACCCTTTGAGGCTACCCAATGCCTCCTTTTATAGAGAAGATGAGGAGGTTAGGATTCCACCTTTAAAGGGATAGAACCCTCCTTCAAAGGGATAGGCTCCTCACATCAAGGGATTAGTTCCTTAAGGTGTGGCATACATGCACCTTACTAAAGCGTACTCATCCCCAAAAAATCTCATCCAGAACCTTCTAGAATTGACCAAAATTCAACTTTTTTCAGTTTAATTTCGCGCTTTTTTGACTTTACAGGGGTACCGCAGGCATTACACTGGAAAAATGTGTTCTAGAACGCAGTTTCTCTTCACATTACCTGCGTACCCTAGCTAAAAACGCAAGAAGGTCTCATGTTACCTGCGTACCCTGAGTTTCAGAGATTTTTAGGGTTTTTCTTCCAGTTCTGAGGCTTGGAATGAGGAACAAAGGTTGTAAGACTTGCAAAGGAGGCATGTATGAGTGTTAATGAGCTCATACAGTCAGCAGAATGTCAAGGTGACATTTTTTAGTGTAACAGATTGCCCCCTAAAGTGCGAAGTCTGAAATAGATGAAGATGAAGTCTGTCATATATGAAGAGTGAAGTACTTTATCATTTCAAGGATCATCCTGTGGACACCCCAGTCGGAACCTGTAAAAACATTCAATGCCAAATATATATATGTAAACATATCATTGCTGAGGTAGGCATTCCCATACTCAGATCAAAAAATAACTAAAATTGTTCTGATACAGAAATGATTTTAATATTACATCAATAGTGTAGACACAACATGGGCGCAGCCATCTGTAATTAATAGTCTATTGTATAATAATAAAACTCCTCGCAGCCTGGATGGTAGAAACTAGATCCAGGGTCTTGATTTCCGCTTCTCGAACCAGTACTATTCTATCCATGCGATTAAATGTGTTGAAGTCGAACATGGTAGAAACCACTTGATTACCAGTCAATGATGTGAACTGTTAACAAGTGTGAGAGAAACCACCAGTAATGTCAATGGCTCTCAAAGTACTCAGTACAATCCATGAAATGTGAATGAATGAACTGAAGTCGAACATGTCACGGAATCATTCGATCGAAGGTCAATGATGCAACCTGTCGTCGAAGGCGAGAAACCTGCCATTGAGGCATGCAGATTTCAAGGTACTGACGATTTCTAGATCAACTTCCTAGATAATGAGCTATCGTCGATAGAAAGTGATCCGTCGTAGGCAAGCCCACAACACGAAATCATAGATCAAGTTTTGAAAATATATTGGCAAGGACTGACTCAGGGATGGTCAAAATGGATGACAGCTATTTTGCAGATGAATGGTTTATTTGAACTATCCTCTTGAACACATAACGACACTGCAGATGGCTTGGCGAAAATTGACCCAAAGCTAATACCCAGAAACTAGCTGAAGACTTTCAATATGGCTTGATTAACTGTTAGGAAAAGGATTTCCCAACCCAGGTGAACAAAAAGTGTCGTGTTCAAGAGTGGTTAACGGTTTTCTGAATAATCAAAATACAACAAACAAGTCCATTTTTCTCTCTTTTCCCCCACCATTTCTGGCAAGCACCTCTTTATTTTTGACAAGCTTGAGGAGGATAACATTTGCTTGTTTATAAGCTCATCCTTCGGATGAGTCCAAATTAGTTTAATATTCGAACCCTAAGAAGGAGTGGTCCGTTCCTATTTTTAAAATTGAACAGGTCCTTTACTGTTAAGTTTTAACGAGTCCAGTATAGGAGAAACTCAGTGTTTTTCAATTTTAGGGAGTCAGAAGAAAAAACATAAGAAAACTCCATGGGTGTAATTTTTCGTAAATTTAGTCTCTCGAGCCCGAAAAAGGATAAAATAATGCGGGAGAGAACTCTATTGACTGTAATTAGTCAATGTATACCTTTTTCGTAAATATTCCATTTCAGTCCGTAAAAGGGGTAAACTTATACTGAAGGGACGATCATTCATTTACTTTAACGAGTTTGAATAATCAAGTGCTCGGCAATATTTTCATGTTTAGAGAGTCTGAAAAGGGCTTAAAAGAGGACTCCAAGGTTTTTCTTTTTCAGTAAGTTTTAACGAGTTCGAAAAAGGGATAAAAATGTACTCCTGGTTTTCACTTTTTCGTAAGTGTTAACAACTTTGAAAAAGGGATAAAAATGTACTCATATGGCCGAATTTCAATTTAATTAACGAGCAGGAAAAGACGGAAAGAACTTGGAATTTTCATGTCTTTTACGAGAATGAAAGATAGCAAAATAATCTCAGGATTTTCATGAGTTTAACGAGTCTTGAAAATAATAACCGAAATTGACTCAAGATAGGTTTCATTTTTACAAAATCTTGAAACAGAGAAAAACTATGCTTCAGAGTAGTTTCATTTTTACACAAGCTTGAAACAGAGAGAAAACTGTGCTTGATGCCCCCCAAGCGTAACTGCTAGAGCCCATGCCCCCCCAGCTTCATTTCATTCAACTAAGTACACTGCTGGTAATTAATAGCTGGATGGAATGAAGGTTCATTTACGAGATCATATGAAAGACCCGACCTAAAAACTAACCTAAATATATGACTTAATATTTACGAGGTCTATTCAAAGACTCGACTCAGTTAGGGGAGGATTTGTTTCATTTTTTAACGAGCTCGACACAGGAAAAGAACTATGCTCATGGCAACGTGTTTCATTTTTTAATGAGGTTGACACAGGAAAAGAACTTTCCTCATACCTAATTCATTTTTTAATGAGGTTGACTCAGTAGAAGGAACTATCCTCTGACCAACTGATTCATTTTTTAACGAGGTTGACACAGGAAAAGAATCGTCCTCAGAAACTATTTATTCTAATCTATCAATCTACTCTCTACAATCTACCTACTGATTCATTTTTTAATGAGGTTGACACAGGAAAAGAACTGTCCTCATCGCCGAATGATTCATTTTTTAACGAGGTTGACACAGTAAAAGAAACTATCCTCTAGGAAGCTTGTTTAATTTTTTAAACGAGCTTGACACAAGAAAAGGAACTATGCTCTCGACTAACTGATTAATTTTTTAACGAGGTTGACACAGGAAAAGAACTATCCTCAGACTCACTGATTCATTTTTTAATGAGGTTGACACAGTAAAAGGAACTATCCTCGTAAGAATTGTTTCATTTTTTAATGAGGTTGACACAGTACAAGGAACTATCCTCTGACCAACTGATTCATTTTTTAACGAGGTTGACACAGTAAAAGGAACTCTCCTCTCCAGCCACTGATTCATTTTTTAACGAGGTTGACACAGTAAAAGGCACTCTCCTCACACTCACTAATTCATTTTTTAATGAGGTTGACACAGTAAAAGGAACTATCCTCACACTAACTGATTCATTTTTTAACGAGGTTGACACAGCAAAAGGAACTCTCCTCACCATTGACTGATCATGGCTTCCAACTGGAAGAAACACATGTCAATGGACAAACCTTGATCATGGCTTCCAAGAGGTCTTTATCAGAAGGAAGAATAGTTCTCTGGAAGGAACACATGTCAAGGGACTCAAAAGGGATAATAACATCATGTTCAAATAATCCCATAGAGTTTTCCATGTCAATTACCGGATCTAAGTCTTAGGAAGTCGAGCAAACAGTGAGAGGCTTGCTTACATCGGTAACTGAAAACATGGGACTAGTTGCCACATAATTAACCCGTGGCGGGGTAGATACCACTTTAGAATCAGGAACATTTAGGGGTGTCATATTATTGGTAGTCGAAACAAGACTAGGGAACGAAAGCTGGTCTACAGTCACAATATTTCCATTGTGAGGGAAAGACATCACGCGAAAGAGTGTTGATACGACAGCTTTCATTGCATGAACATAGTCTCGCCCAAGGAGTAAATTGAAATCCAAGGCGCCTCGAACTACCATAAGATTGATACAAACAGTTTTACCTTCCAAAGTAATAGAAAACTTAGGAAGGATCCCTAAAGGTTCACTAATGGTTATGTTAAATGCTTTCAGATTCTGCGTAATAGGCACAAGCTGAGGGGAACCCAAAGCTTTCCAAGCAGTTGAGGATAAAATAATAACAGAAGCACCTTCATCTACCTGTGTGCGGTGTATGTCCCTACCACCAAACTTGACAATGATTTGGAAAGGGATGGAGGAAGGAAGATGAGGTTCTGTCAATCTATTCCAATCAAAGGAAAAGACCTCAGTACTTGGAGGGGGTTCTGTAGAAACAGGTTAAATGCCCCCCGGCGTAGAAGAATCTGATGTAACAAGAAGAACCTGAGCAGTATGAAGTTCACTCTGTACAGGGAGAATGGGATCGATCGAATGTGAAATCGAACCGACCACTTGATCAACTAATGGATCATCAACCTGAGTGATATGAGTTTCACTCTCCAATGGAATAGTGGGATCAACTGTACTTTAAATTAGATCAATCACTCCGTCAGTTGACGGTAGGTTGGGAGAAAGTTTACGGTAACCAGTTGAAAATTCTTGTTGTGGAACAGTAAGTTTTTCCAACAATTTTGAGGCTTCATCCATGTGAGGGAAAATGTGAGTTTGATGACTCCCTTTGCATAACTTACAAGGAAACCTAACTTTACCCTTTTTCCCAGGAACCTGACTATCACTGGTTGATGGATCAACGGAAAGTTGATGAGATTTTTCTGACCATACTTCCAAGACCTTTGGAATACCGGGACAATTGATAAGGAATTGGTCACCCTTACAAAGCCTGCAAGGGTATTTGGGTTTACGATGCATGTTGGAGGTTTCCTCAACACTACTAACATTTACAGCCATGGTTGGTTGGTTGACTTCTTTCTTATCTTACTTCTTCTTCTTCCTCTTCTTCCCTTTCTTCTTCTTCTTAGCCACTTGGTTACTAGCGTCAAGGCTTTTACCAAGCGAAGAGGAAGAAATGGAGGAAGAAATATTAGGCGAAGAAGGTAAAGGGTCAACAGAAGGTTGGTGATGTTGAGATGGTGAACTCTGTTGAGGTGAAGCATCCAGTTGAGGTGGAACAATTGGAGTGTTCGGGGCCAACGAAGTTGAAAATAACCATATCTATAAACCTATTGTAAATCCAGGTAATGAAAAAGTAGCCATATAAGGAGAACCAACATTTCCAAAACAAGGAAAAGTACTAGGATTCTCGTTAAGAAGGATTCCTTGGTTGGTAAATTCTGGAACAGTTTCAGTTATATTCAACTTCAGTGAATTTTATTAACAATTTAAAACTAAAATTAACAATTCACAATTCAAACCTATGGTCTCTAAAATTAAAAAAAAACAAATTAACACGCGTTATCAAATCTAGGAGTCAAACCACACACAAACAGTAACTTCCTGTACTAAAAAGACTAGTTGGTGATGAAATCCAACATCGTAGAATTTAATACAGAAAGGGCAGTTGGAACAGTTACCCCGACAACCTGCTTAATGAAACAGACCGGTGCAAGTTTCCTCGACGGAGTCGCCAATTTGTTGGCCGGATAAATCGTTCTTGCGGACAAGACCGATCTCCCTAGTGTCAGAAGACAATCTAGCAACAAATGAACAACTAAGTTTGTCTTTCTCTAAATATATTTGTTTTACAAATAAATGCTATGAAGGTGTCGATCCTACCTTAGATCCAAATGCTTATTTGTGGTTGTGGTGCTTCCGTCGTATCAATAATCCTTCGTCGCAACAAGAGCTCTTTTGTCGCAAGAAAGTATCATCTTTCATTGATCTGCAATTACAAACAAGAAAATATCAAATAGCACCTGTATAACAAATAATTATAAAACATACCTATCATAGTGATCAAGGAATCTATGAAATAAATGATCAAAAGACAGCTTATTGAAATAAACAATCGAACGACAATTTATTGAGAAAAAAAAAACTTGATTGTATTATTCTTAAAATAACAGAAGAACCTTACAACCTTAGCCTTGATGTTCGAAAGGCCTTCCCGAGGTCCGAAGCAGGAGTCTCCTCTACTTTGATAAGTCTTGCACTCTTCCTTCAGGAGCAAAAAGAAGTATGTGATCTTTCCTCTCAAAAGCTCGGCAGAAAGAAGTCTAAATCTCAACAGCACTTCAACTCAAAAATCTTAATTCTCCATCTCCAGAATCTAAATCTCCAAAAACTTCTGCCCAAAAATATTCACTTCTTCATTAGTTTCTTCTTCTCTTTTCTTAAATTCACCCTTTGAGGCTACCCAATGCCTCCTTTTATAGAGAAGATGAGGAGGTTAGGATTCCACCTTTAAAGGGATAGAACCCTCCTTCAAAGGGATAGGCTCCTCACATCAAGGGATTAGTTCCTTAAGGTGTGGCATACATGCACCTTACTAAAAAGCATACTCATCCCCAGAGAATCTCATCGAGGAACCTTCTAGAATTGACCAAAATTCAACTTTTTCAGTTTAATTTCGCGCTTTTTTGACTTTACAGGGGTACCGCAGGAATTACACTGGAAAAATGCGTTCTAGAACACAGTTTCTCTTCACATTACCTGCGTACCCTAGCTAAAAACGCAAGAAGATCTCATGTTACCTGCGTACCCTGAGTTTCAGAGATTTTTAAGGTTTTTCTTCCAGTTCTGAGGCTTGGAATGAGGAACAAAGGTTATAAGACTTGCAAAGGAGGCATGTATGAGTGTTAATAAGCTCATACAGTCAGCAGAATGTTAGGGTGACATTTTTTAGTGTAACAGATTGCCCCCTAAAGTGCGAAGTCTGAAATAGATGAAGATAAAGTCTGTCATATATGAAGAGTGAAGTACTTTATCATTTCAAGGATCATCCTGTGGACACCCTAGTCGGAACCTGTAAAAACATTCAATGCAAAATATATATATGTAAACATATCATTGTTGAGGTAGGCATTCCCATACTCAGATCAAAAACTAACTAAAATTGTTCTGATACAGAAATGATTTTAATATTACATCAATAGTGTAGACACAACATGGGCGCAACCATCTGTAATGAATAGTCTACTGTATAATAATAAAACTCCTCGCAGCCTGGATGGTAGAAACTAGATCCAGGGTCTTGATTTCTGCTTTTCGAACCAGTACGATTCTATCCATGCGATTAAATGTGTTGAAGTCGAACATGGTAGAAACCACTTGATTACCAGTCAATGATGTGAACTGTTAACAAGTGTGAGAGCAACCACCAGTAATGTCAATGGCTCTCAAAGTACCCAGTACAATCCATGAAATGTGAATGAATGAGTTGAATTCGAACATGTCACGGAATCATTCGATCGAAGGTCAATGATACAACCTGTCGTCGAAGGCGAGAAACCTGCCATTGAGGCATGCAGATTTCAAGGTACTGACGATTTCTGGATCAACTTCCTAGATAATGAGCTGTCGTCGATAGAAAGTGATCTGTCGTAGGCAAGCCCACAACACGAAATCATAGATAAAGTTTTGAAAATATATTGGCAAGGACTGACTCAGGGATGGTCAAAATGGATGATAGCTATTTTGCAGATGAATGGTTTATTTGAACTGTCCTCTTGAACACATAACGACACTGGAGATGGCTTGGTGAAAATTGACCCAAAGCTAATACCCAAAAACTAGCTGAAGATTTTCAATATGGTTTGATTAACTGTTAGGAAAAAGATTTCCCAACCCAGGTGAACAAAAGTGTCGTGTTCAAGAGTGGTTAACGGTTTTCCAAATAATCAAAATACAACAAACAGGTTCATTTTTCTCTCTTTTCCCCACCATTTCTGGCAAGTACCTCTTTATTTTTGACAAGCTTGAGGAGGATAACATTTGCTTGTTTATAAGCTCATCCTTCGGATGAGTCCAACTTAGTTTAAGATTCAAACCCTAAGAAGGAGTGGTCCGTTCCTGTTTTTAAAATTTAACAAGTCCTTTACTATTAAGTTTTAACGAGTCCAGTATAGGAGAAACTCGGTGTTTTTCAATTTTAGAGAGTCAGAAGAAAAAACTTAAGAAAACTCCATGGGTGTAATTTTTCGTAAATTTAGTCTCTCTAGCCCGAAAAAGGATAAAATAATGCGGGAGAGAACTCTATTGACTGTAATTAGTCAATGTATACCTTTTTCTTAAATAGTCCATTTCAATCCGTAAAAGAGGTAAACTTATACTGAAGGGACGATCATTCATTCACTTTAACGAGTTCGAATAATCAAGTGCTCGACAATATTTTCATGTTTAGAGAGTCTGAAAAGGGCTTAAAAGAGGACTCCAAGCTTTCGCTTTTTCAGTAAGTTTTAACGAGTTCGAAAAAGGGATAAAAATGTACTCCTGGTTTTCACTTTTTCATAAGTTTTAACGAGTTCGAAAAAGGGATAAAAATGTACTCATATGGCCAACTTTCAATTTAATTAACGAGCAGGAAAAGACGGAAAGAACTCGGCATTTTCATGTGTTTTACGAGAATGAAAGATAGAAAAATAATCTCGTGATTTTCATGAGTTTAACGAGTCTTGAAAATAATAACCGAAATTGACTCAAGATAGGTTTCATTTTTACAAAAGCTTGAAACAGAGAAAAACTATTCTTCAGAGTAGTTTCATTTTTACACAAGCTTGAAACAGAGAGAAAACTGTGCTTAATGCCCCCCAAGCGTAACTGCTAGAGCGCATGCCCCCCCAGCTTCATTTCATTCAACTAAGTACACTGCTGGTAATTAATAGCTGGATGGAATGAAGGTTCATTTACGAGATCATATGAAAGACCCGACCTAAAAACTAACCTAAATATGACTTAACATTTACGAGGTCTATTCAAAGACTCGACTCAATTAGGGGAGGATTTGTTTCATTTTTTAACGAGCTCGACACAGGAAAAGAACTATGCTCATGGCAACGTGTTTCATTTTTTAACGAGGTTGACACAGTAAAAGGAACTATCCTCAGAAACTACTTATTTCTAATCTACCTACATAACCTACTGATTCATTTTTTAATGAGTTTGACACAGGAAAAGAACTGTCCTCATACCTAATTCATTTTTTAATGAGGTTGACTCAGTAGAAGGAACTATCCTCTGACCAACTGATTCATTTTTTAACGAGGTTGACAAAGGAAAAGAATCGTCCTTAGAAACTATTTATTCTAATCTACCAATCTACTCTCTACAATCTACCTACTGATTCATT
This sequence comes from Pinus albicaulis, assembly GCA_034641835.2. Lineage (NCBI taxonomy): Eukaryota > Viridiplantae > Streptophyta > Pinopsida > Pinales > Pinaceae > Pinus > Pinus albicaulis. The sequence goes on from CM076575.1 coordinate 979,347,894, forward strand.
TTTTAATGAGGTTGACACAGGAAAAGAACTGTCCTCATCGCCGACTGATTCATTTTTTAACGAGGTTGACACAGTAAAAGAAACTATCCTCTAGGAAGCTTGTTTAATTTTTTAAACGAGCTTGACACAAGAAAAGGAACTATGCTCTCGACTAACTGATTCATTTTTTAACGAGGTTGACACAGGAAAAGAACTATCCTTGGACTCACTGATTCATTTTTTAATGAGGTTGACACAGTAAAAGGAACTATCCTCGTAAGAATTGTTTCATTTTTTAATGAGGTTGACACAGTAGAAGGAACTATCCTCTGACCAACTGATTCATTTTTTAACGAGGTTGACACAGGAAAATAAACTATCCTCGCCGCCAACTGATTCATTTTTTAACAAGGTTGACACCGTAAAAGGAACTCTCCTCACCAGCCACTGATTCATTTTTTAATGAGGTTGACACAGTAAAAGGAACTATCCTCACACTCACTGATTCATTTTTAAACGAGGTTGACACAGTAAAAGGAACTATCCTCACACTAACTAATTCATTTTTTAACAAGGTTGACACAGTAAAAGGAACTCTCCTCACCACTGACTGATCATGGCTTCCAACTGGAAGAAACACATGTCAATGGAAAAACCTTGATCATGGCTTCCAAGAGGTCTTCATCAGAAGGAAGAATAGTTCTCTGGAAGGAACACATGTCAAGGGACTCAAAAGGGATAAGAACATCATGTTCAAATAATCCCATAGAGTTTTCCATGTCAATTACCGGATCTAAGTCATAGGAAGTCGAGCAAACAGTGAGAGGCTTGCTTCCATCGGTAACTGAAAACATGGGACTAGTTGCCACATAATTAACCCGTGGCGAGGTAGATACCACTTTAGAATCAGGAACATTTAGGGGTGTCATATTATTGGTAGTCGAAACAAGACTAGGGAACGAAAGTTGGTCTACAGTCACAATATTTCCATTGTGAGGGAAAGACATCACGCGAAAGAGTGTCGATACGACAGCTTTCATTGCATGAACATAGTCTCGCCCAAGGAGTAAATTGAAATCCAAGGGGCCTCGAACTACCATAAGATCGATACAAACAGTTTTACCTTCCAAAGTAATAGAAAACTTAGGAAGGATCCCTAAAGGTTCACTAATGGTTCTGTTAAATGCTTTCAGATTCTGTGTAATAGGCACAAGCTGAGGGGAACCCAAAGCTTTCCAAGCAGTTGAGGATAAAATACTAACAGAAGCACCTTCATCTACCTATGTGCGGTGTATGTCCCTACCACCAAACTTGACAATGATTTGGAAAGGGATGGAGGAAGGAAGACGAGGTTCTGTCAGTCTATTCCAATTAAAGGAAAAGACCTCAGTACTTGGAGGGGGTTCTGTAGAAACAGGTGAAATTCCCCCCGGCGTAGAAGAATCTGATGTAACAAGAAGAACCTGAGCAGTATGAAGTTCTCTCTCTACAGGGAGAATGGGATCGATCAAATGTGAAATAGAACCGACCACTTGATCAACTAATGGATCATCAACCTGAGTGATATGAGTTTCACTCTCCAATGGAAGAGTGGGATCAACTGTACTTGAAATTAGATCAATCACTCCGTCAGTTGACGGTAGGTTGGGAGAAAGTTTACGGTAACCAGTTGGAAATTCTTGCTGTGGAACAGTAAGTTTTTCCAACAATTTTGAGGCTTCATCCATGTGAGGAAAAATGTGAGTTTGATGACTCCCTTTGCATAACTTACAAGGAAACCTAACTTTACCCTTTTTCCCAGGAACCTGACTATCACTGGTTGATGGATCAATGGAAAGTTGATGAGATTTTTCTAACCATACTTCCAAGACCTTTGGAATACCAGGACAATTGATAAGGAAGTGGTCACCCTTACAAAGCCTGCAAGGGTATTTGGGTTTACGATGCATGTTGGAGGTTTCCTCAACATAAATAGCACTTACATCCATGGTTGGTTGGTTGACTTCTTTCTTATCTTGCTTCTTCTTCTTCTTCTTCTTCTTCTTCCCTTTCTTCTTCTTCTTAGCCACCTGGTTACTAGCGTCAAGGCTTTTACCAAGCGAAGAGGAAGAAATGGAGGAAGAAATATTAGGCGAAGAAGGTAAAGGGTCAACAGAAGGTTGGTGATGTTGAGATGGTGAACTCTGTTGAGGTGAAGCATCCGGTTGAGGTGGAACAATTGGAGTATTCGGGGCCAACGAAGTTGAAAATAACCATATTGGTAAACCTATTGTAAATCCAGGTAATGAAAAAGTAGCCATATAAGGAGGACCAACATTTCCAAAACAAGGAAAAGTACTAGGATTCTCGTTAAGAGGGATTCCTTGGTTGGTAAATTCTGGAACAGTGGCCATTATATTCAACTTCAGTGAATTTTATTAACAATTTAAAACTAAAATTAACAATTCACAATTCACACCTAACAATTAAAATTCACAATTCACACCCATGGTCTCTAAAATTAAAAACAAACAAATTAACACGCGTTATGAAATATAGGAGTCAAACCACACACAAACAGTAACTTCCTGTACTAAAAACACTAGTTGGTGATGAAATCCAACATCGTAGAATTTAATACAGAAAGGGCAGTTGGAACAGTTACCCACGGAGCAACTTGGCAATAGAAGCAGAATGGGGTGCAAGTTTCCCAGTGGAGTCGCCAATTTGTTGGCCAGATAAATCGTTCTTGCGGACAAGACCGATCTCCCTAGTGTCAGAAGACAATCTAGCAACAAACGAACAACTAAGTTTGTCTTTCTCTAAATATATTAGTTTTACAAATAAATGTTATAAAGGTGTCGATCCCTACGGTGAACTAGAGATCTTATTTGTGGGTAAATTGGTGATTAATAGTATCAATAATCCCTTAAATCACAACAAGAGCTCTTTGTATGAAAGTATCATCTTTCGTTGATCTGCAATCACAAACAAGAAAAATATCAATAGCACCTGTATAACAAATAATCATAAAACATACATATCATAGTGATCAAGGAATCTATGAAATAAACGATCAAACGAAAACTTATTGAAATAAACAATCGAACGATAATTTATTGAGAAAAATAGAACTTTATTGTATTAATCTTAAAATATACAGAAGAACCTTACAACCTTAGCCTTGATGTTTGAAAGGTCTTCCCGGGGTCCGAAGCAAGAGTCTCCTCTACTTTGATAAGTCTTGCACTCTTCCTTTAGGAGCACAAAGAGGTATGTGATCTTTCCTCTCAAAAGCTCAGCAGAAAGAAGTCTAAATCTTAATAGCACTTCAACTCAAAAATATTAATTCTCCATCTCCAGAATCTCAATCTCCAAAAACTTCACCCTAAAATCTTCACTTAACCCTTTGAGGCTACCCAATGCCTCCTTTTATAGAGAAGATG
>CM076575.1:981277754-981373617 GCA_034641835.2 Pinus albicaulis
ATTTTGTGAAATTCGTTTCTTGTTTTCATTATAGTTACCCCAACTTTCACAATTTATACCTAGTAAGGTTCTTATGATTTCAGTACCAGCCTCCTGGTTATTTAATGTTTATGGAATCAAATTTTCAGTATACATTATAGGCCAGCATGTTAGCTATTATGTGTCTGGTATAAAATGCTAAGGTTTGCTTTGAAATTTCTGCTAGTATTGGTCCCTTTTTCTGCTGATACTCATTACTACAAAATTGGTGAATGACTAAGATAGAAATGTTCCATATAAATGTATGACATATTTTTATTTGCCTCATTAATTTAGATTATTACACTCGTATAAATTCTTATTTCATTCATACCAGAATTTGAGGATTCTAAAATTGTAACTTACTCAGTTACAAGCATTCCTGAATTTAGATTTCACTAAGTAGAATATTATTTGTAACCAAATTTGACATATATCTAATGCTATTTCTATCCTAGAATAATAATCAGTTTATATCTTATAGAAACTAGCAGATTTCTCGATTAGATCTCTAAAATCCATATATAAATCTATAACCAGATTTAGACATTCTGGATGTTGGAACTAACTTGAAATTTACCATACAACTATACATATTTTTATGTTACTACTGTGATGAAATATGTTAAATGTATGGTTTCTTTTAATTCCTTGTACAAATCTGACAATTAAACTAAGCAATTTCAATCAATTTAATTTCAACAATTTCAATTACTTAGATATTATAATATGCTCCAAGTCAAATACCATTTAACACATAGTTGAACTCTATATCAATCAACAATATGTTATTTAGGTGTGCATGCCAATTTCTCTAACTAGGTCCACTCAACCGTAGAGTTCTCACTCCATAACTCACCGCCAAGCCGAGACCTTAGCTCTCAGTGATAGACAACCTCTTGTCTATCCTGGAGCAGCTTATTTAAGTTATGCTTTCCCAAGCATGTTTCCAATTTCTGCGTCCAGAAATTTCAGGATGCTTTCTTCCTGTTTTGCTTAGGCTTTCCCTCATTGAGGTATTTTAAAGCTATCTTTTCTGCTTTTACAACTTTTTCTTCTTCTTCCCAATTAATTTCCTCCTCATTTGGGAAAAACAGATGTTTATCTCCAAATCTAATTTTGTTAATATTCCTTCCAAGGATTTTTGGAAGGTGTGGGAAAGTCTCATCACCTTATCCACATCCTCATGGATCTAGGTTTCAGATCTCAATTCTCAATCTAGTCATTGCACACATAAATTTTCCATTTATTTTTATTAATCAAATAAAATAATTGCACACATTAGTTCTCCATTGGGGTCCACTTCCCCTTTAGATTTATTCAATTTTCAAATTAAAAAGTATAGAAACTTGCGGTGTTACATATTCCCCCCTCTAAAAACAAACACCGTCATCGGTGTTGACAAAAGAAAAAAATTCACTGTGTAAACAGGGATGGATATTTTTCCATCACTCTGCTTCTCATTCCCAAGTAGCCTCTTCGGGTGTAAAGTTCCTCCACTGCACTTTTACTCTGGCTACTGTCTAGTTCGGAAGTTCAATTTCTTCCCGCTCCAAGATTTGAAGCGGCTCTAGAAGGAATTCCCCTTCTGGTTCCACCTGAATCACATTCCAATCAATAACGTGAGCAAAATAATGTACATATTTTTTTAATAAAGAGACATGAAACACATCATGAACCTTAATATGAATGGGTAAGGCCAATTTATAGGCCATCGGTCCCACTCTTTCCAGCACTTCAAATGGTCCACAATATCGTGGCACTATTTTCCACAACTGCTAGTGTGCAAAGTACTCTTGTTATTCTTAATACTCAGATATACATGATCACCCACACTGAATTCTCGGTGAACTCTCTTTTTGTCTGCATAACTTTTTTGTCTGTCCTGAGCTGTCTTGATATTTTTCTAAATCTGTTTTACAACTTTTTCCATTTATTTCAAAGCTTTTGGTCCAAGTATCAGTTTATTTTCAGGTTGACTCCAACTTAAGGGAGTATGGCACTTCCTTCCATAAAGTGCTTCAAACGGACTCATCTTTATGGAATTCTGGTAGCTATTGTTATAGGAAAATTCTACTAAGTGTAAGTAGTCCTCCCATTTGGTTGGCCTCCATATCCTCCATGATTTGATTTTTCATTTCTTTTTTACCATCCGTTTAGGGATGGTAGGCAGTACTAAAATTTAATTTAGTGCCCATGCCTCCAAACAAGCTCCTCCAAAAGGCTGCAGTTAATTTTGCATCCCTCTCTAAAATTATCATTTTAGGAGCCCCATGTAGTCTTACAATCTCCTTCATAAACAAATTTGCTACTTGAGTTGTCCCAAAGGTAAACTGAACAATAAAAAATGAGCATCTTTAGTTAAAGTACCAACTACAACCATCACAGTGTCATGCTGATATTTGGTTCTTGAAAAACCAGTAATAAAGTCCATAGAAATATTTTTCCATTTCCATTCTGCAATAGGTAAAGGATTCAGCAACCCAGTTGGATGCTGATGTTTAACTTTAACTTGTTGACATTCAATGCACCTAGCCAAGTAGTTTGCTAAATCATTTTTCATTCCAGGCCAAAATAAATTCTTTCTCAAAGCTGTGAGTAATTTCTAGTATCCAAGATTTCTAGAATAGTGGTTTTTATGATATTCATCCAAAATTTCTTTCTTTAAAGAGTTTACATTAGGAATGTACAATCTATCTCTGTAAAAAATTAGCCCCTTTTGATTTTGTGTAAACCCTTTCATTTCTTTCTTAGTCATTTGAGTCTGAAATTTTTCATAGTCTTGGTCTTGGTTCACTACTCCTTGAATCAGTCCTTCTAAGTCAAAGTTGACACTACTTCCAATGTTATTCATACGTTGCCAAGAATTTCTGCTTAAGGCATCTGCAATATTGTTTTCTTTACCTTTGATGTGTTTTATTTCCTTGTCAAATTCACTCAGGAAAGACAGCCATCTAGCTTGCCTAGCATTCAGGTCTGGTTGAGTGAAGAAATACTTTAGGCTGATGTGATCTATCATCAGCACAAATTTCTTTCCTAGAAGATAGTGTCTCCACATCTTGAGAGCGTGTATTATAGCAGCTAACTCAAGATCATAAACACTATAATTCTGTTCATGTTTCTTAAGTTTTCTAGACTCATAGGCTATAACGGAATTTTCTTGTAATATTACTCCCCCTAATCCTTCTCCACAAGCATCTATGCATACTACAAACTCCTGATCTGGGTCATCAATATTTGGAATAGGCGTTGTAGTAAGTTTCAGTTTTAACTGCTCAAAGCTATTCTGACATTTTTCATTCCATTCAAATTTTACTTCTTTCCTTTGCGAGGAAGTAATGGGGTAGGCTAAGGCTGAGAATTTCTCTACAACCCTCCTATAATATCCCAAAATTCCCATAAAATATCTTACAGCTGAAACGTCCGTAGGTACAAGCCATTCTCTGATTGTTTTTATCTTCTTTGGATCTACAGCCAACCCTTGTTCTGAAATTATATGTCCTAAGTATTGAATTTTATCTGTGAAAAATTCGCATTTGTTAAACTTAGCATACAATTTATTTTCTCTGAGAGATTGCAAAACAATTTGGAGGTGTTCTTTATGCTCCAATTCACTTTTTTAATAGATTAAGATGTCATCAATAAATACTAGTACAAACTTGTCCAAGTATTTATTTAAGACACTATTCATTAAACACATAAAAGTGGCGGGTGCATTAGTCAACCCAAATGGTAGGACCAAAAATTCATAGTGTCCATACCAGGTTCTAAATGTTGTCTTGTTGATATCTTCGTCTTTAATTCATAACACGGTTGCCCCTCTAACTTGGTCGAAGAGGTCATCTATCCTAGGCAATGGATATCTGTTTTTGATTATCAGTGTGTTCAATTGACAGTAATCAATACACATACGAAAGGTATTGTCTTTCTTTTTCACAAATAGCACCAGTTCTCCCCAGGGGGATACACTCGGTCTGATGTATCCTTTTTCCAGCAACGCTTGTAACTGCATTTTTAACTCCATTAATTTAGGAGTTCTCATTCTGTATGGGGCTCTATAAACTGGAGTTGCTCTTGGCTCTAAACAAATTGAAAAAAACAATTTCTCTCTTGGGGAAAACAATTTCATCTGGGAGAACATCTTTAAATTCTCTTATCATTGGGAGTGTTTCTAACAGATTTTTCTTTGCTTGTTTTCCCAACTCCTCCACATGCAAAAAATACACCTGATACCATTTCCTAGCAATTCTCCTTAACTGAAGGGATGAAATTTGTCTCACAAATATAGGTTTAGGCTGTCCTTTGATTATTACAGGTTTTCCCTCCTTATCAATGCAATGTAAGGTCTTGTCTAAACAATTCAACATAGCTTTCTTTTTTTCTAACCATTCCATACCTATCAGTACATCATAAGGCCCTAATGGCAGAGTATTTAAATTTAATTCTGTTTGGTATCCATTCAGTTTTATGGCAGTTTGGGGTAACTTATGAGTTACTTTTTGTTTGGTACCAATCGCTGACTTGACTAATCAAGACTGTTGAAAATTTTCTGACTTTAGTTTACATTTTTCTACCACTTGAGGACTAATATAACTCAAAGATGCACCTGGATCTATTAAAACTGTAACAGATTGGTCAGCAATCATACCTTCCATTTCGACCATTGTGGACTGGTATTCTGCTTGACGATCTTCTAGGGCAACGCTGATTTTCGGGATGTTCCTGGCTACATCATTAACGGTAGTTGTCTCTCTTAGTACTTGTACTGTCTGTATATTTCAGTGTGGACAGTCCCTCGTTAAATGAGGTTCTCCACAACCCCAACACTTCAAAGGCTCTTTCATTCTAACATTCCCTTCCCTCTTGTTATTTCCATTCATTTCTTTGGACCCAGTTTGGGATTGAGAAGTTTGATTTTCACCCATTTTACTGAACTTCTTTCTTTGATGGTTTCTCCCAAAGTTTTTCAGATATGATGGTTTTGATTTCTTTCCGCTGAAGTCACCTTTGTTTGGCCAATTCTTTCCTTGTTCTGTTTTACCCTTGAATTGTTTATAACAAAATCTGGCCTTCTATACCACCTCATCCATCATTTTTGGGTTATCAAACTCTATATTTTCTTTATAAAAAGTGGGCAGATAGTTTAGGAACCTTTATACCTTTTCCTTATCTTCTCTGATATAAGCCACATAGCGTAACAGATTTGTGAATGTGGTTACAAACTCATCAATTGTGAACTGTCCCAATCTGAGTTCATGAAACTCTTTTGTCTTGTCGTCATAGTAGCGTTCATTCAACTATCGATTTTTAAACTTGACTTTAAAATCCTCCCAAGTCACCATTTTCTCATCACTGGCATGAACCATCTTTGTTTCTTCCCACCACAAGGTAGCCTTACCTTAAAGCTGATAAATATCTAGCCTGGCTCGTAAGTTACTTTCGTATTCGTAAACTTGAAAGTACTTTATCATATTCAACAGCCATGCTTCAACATCTTCTTCTTTCCCTCCATCATACGAGGGAGGTTTAATTTTTTGGAATTCACCCTGTAATTCCTGCATTTGTCTAGACTGTTGTCTAGATGTGTCATCTTCCTTAGAATCTTCTGAGAAATTGACCCTTCTCTTTCTTTTCCTTCCGAAACCTTCACCCTCTTGGCTATTCTAGGAAGTCAATTCCCTTATTAATCTGCCTTGCTCCTCACTGGCTAAAGATAGCCTGTCACTGTGGCCTTTAAGTTGTGCCATCTCTCATTGCATTTTATGCAACATGGCATCAACGGAGCATTTGGACCTGATGTGTTTTCTCCATCACCCAGATCTACATACAGCTTGTCCCCATCAGTCATGGTTTGCAGCTGTATTCTTCAGTACTTTTCACTTTACAGGAATTTAACATTAGCAAATTTTAAAATTCATAAAATTTTACAGCAACATACATTTTCTGTGTGAGCACATAATTTTCCCAGTGTTTTAGCTAATGCTCTGATACCATTTTTAATGCCTCTCATCTACACAATTTTTTTTTTCTTTTGACTAACCTTCATTTACCGCTTTTATACGTATTTCGTCATCATATGAGGAAATCCTATTTTTCCATTTAGATTTCATTTCATCGCAATTCGACGAAATTCTATCACTAATACTAATATTTTCACTTTCTCTCCTTGAGTCTAGTATTTTGTGTACTACTGTTAATAGTACACTGCACTCAACCTAGTGTATTAATATAAGGTTACAACCATTCTTTCTGGTTTTCTATGACCACCTATTAATTTAATTTAACTAACTTTAGACTATATCTTCACCTTATTTCTACAAGTATTATATACTTATATGTACATACAAGGCCTTTTCACCCAAAATATATCTTCTCACCTAGTATATATATATTTCATTCTATTTATTTTAAGGGACCTATTTAATTATTAATACCTTTAATCATTTAGGTATTATATATACTATCTCATGCCATCAAAGGACATTATATCGTATTCTATATTTTACCCCCACCTCGATAATCCCCGAAATTTATTTCAAACCAACCCTATATATATATATATATATATATATATATATATATATATTCCACCTACAACTTATAATCATCTCATTTAATTCATTTTATATTTCTATTTTTATAATGATGAAACTTTTCTTGTTCATTTACAACTATGGTTACGACTTATTTGCTATTTCCGGTTGGGTATTATATTTAACCCTTGATTTCTTATGACTACACCCTATGCAATCTCATTTCATTTGTTTCATTTCTACGTTTTGTGCCTACCCTCTATACTTTTGGAGTATGTTCAGGTCAGTGTATTGAATGCATACCTATCAACACAGCTGGAGATGGCCAGCTAATCGTATACCATTAAATATGACTGTCGCATCTAAAATTTTATTTACATAAGAAATCCCAATGCGTATTTTTATCGAGATGAGTTCACGTACTGAAATGGTACTCGGTTCCCTGACGTTGTTGGTGTGATTTTATTTGCACGGACCAGAGGGAGATCTCCTGATCTTGCACCAAGTGGACGGTGCTTATCGAACTAGGGATTAGGGTTTTTCTTCCTATATATTATTCAAAGTTTTGTTGAGATCTTCCATTTGGAAGTTTATCAGCTTGTTGAGCATTTCACACAAGGTCACGGGTCATCGAACTGAACAACGATTTACCGATGCTAATGGCTCTCCTACCTTTCGACACGAGTAAAGCTTGCTTACACATCAATTTCTCCCTAAATTTCTTGTCATCGAGTTTATCCTTATATTATCAACTCTCAGTCGAAATTTCTTGTTACATTACCTATTCCTCTCTGTTCACCATACACAAGGATAAATAGTTATGTATTCCTGAAGGTCTTCTCGGCAACCAGTTTTTGGGTTCTTCATGTTGGCCTACATTCAAATTCTGAATTCTTAGCGTGACTGGTAGGTGGATTTCGTTACTGCCTTTAAGGCTAGAACGGACATAGTTTTAATCTCATTTGTAAATAAATAATACCATGATATTGTTGACATCGATGGTTACCTTAGTGATTGATTTCTAATATTTCAATCTCATCTTTTGTCACTTATTGTAATTTCTATATATATTTTTTTTTTCTAATTTAGCAATCTCAAAACTGTTATGTGCAATTTTAGTATGGAAAAGGGAAAAATTATCCCCGTCTTCCTCAAGTAAGGTGCTTTTCTAATGCCCTCTTTAATTCTTATAGTTCAGTTCTTTATTTTAAATTGAAAATCATTAATATGAGAAAATTGTGGTTTACAGGTAACAACTCTACAATGATTTTTCGCTGGCTAAGTTCGATATTTCTTTCTCCTTGAGCTTATGATTGGAATTAATAATTCCATCATTTTTAACCTAGGTTGGTCCTTCATCTTTACGAGGACTTCGGCATTCTAGTTCTGCTATCGTAGTTTAATTTCCCTTTATGGGTGACTCTTTTTTATAGTTTTGGTGTCTAACTGTAATAATTTAAAGAAATTCCACATACTTTCCAGTAGTGTAATTTATTTGGCATACTGGTTAATAAACTTAAATATAATGTTTATGGAGTGTATGATTTTCCCTTCAATTTCATAAAGTAAATATACCAGTTTTGGTTGTATACTCTAATATATATTCCAATATTTTGAATTCCTATCCTTCTAAATTTAAATTGATATTTCTGAGATATACTGGCAAAAGTGGATAGTCGTACTCTTCTTTGTATCACCATTCAAATAGAATTTTTCGTAATTACTTTTACTGTTATATATCTATTGGTATTACTATCCATAATACATTAAGACAAATGACTATATATATATATATATATATATATATATATATATTCATGTTTGCTTAGCTATACAGTTACATATATATATAGATTTATAATCCTTTAATGAAATGCAACACAATTTGAACTTTATCAAAACAGATTTCTGTATGTTTGTCTCCTGCAAGTTTGTGTATTTCTCTAGGATGTGCAGGAATGTATACGTTTTCTGACCTCTAAATCAGTTTAATACTCAATAGATATATTTATTATTTTTGTACCTTACATGGCTACTTTTAATCAATTACGAAATTTTAGTAGCACCATCAGTGGCCTTTTCTATTCTCGTTTCTTATCTAGTTCTTAAGAGTGAAATTCTATTTTACTATCTTCATTATAGTTGCCCCATCGTTGACAATTTATACCTAGTAAGGTTCTTATGGTTTCAGTACCATCCTCCTGGTTATTTAATGTTTATGGAATCAAATTTTCAGTATACATTATAGGCCATCATGTTAGTTATTTTTTGTCTGGTATAAAATGCTAAAGTCTCCTTTGAAATTTCTGCTAGTATTGGTCCCTTTTTCTGCTAATACTCATTACTACAAAATTGGTGAATCTCTAAGTTAGAAGTGTTGCATATAAATGTATGACATATATATATGTTTACCTCATTAATTTATATTATTACACTCGTATAAATTCTTATTTGATTCATACCAGAATTTGAGGATTCTAAAATTTTAATTTACTTAGTTACAGGCATTCCTGAATTCAGATTTCACTAAGTAGAATATTATTCGTATCCGAATTTGACATATATCTAATTCTATTGCTGTCCTAGAATAATCAATTTATATCTTACAGAAACTAGCAGATTTCTCGATTAGATCTCTGAACTCCATATTTAAATCTCTAACCAAATTTAGGCATTCTAGATGTTGGAACTAACCTGAAATTTACCGTACAACTATACAAATTTTTAGGTTACTACTGTGACGAAATATGTTAAATGTATGGTTTCTTTTAATTCCTTGTACAAATCTGACAATTAAACTAAGCAATTTCAATAAATTTAATTTCAAAAATTTCAATTACTTAGATATTATAATATGCTCCAAGTCTAATACAATTCAACAATATGTTAATTAGGTGTGCATACCAATTGCTCTGACTAATTCCACCCAACTATAGAGTTCTCTCTCCACAACTCACCCCTGAACTGAAACCTTAGCTCCCAGTGATAGAAAACCTCTTGTCTATCCTGGAGAAGATTATTTAAGTTGTGCTTTCCCAAGCATGTTTCCAATTTCTGCGTCCAAAAATTTCAAGATGCTCTCTTGCTGTTTTGCCTAGGCTTTCCCTCATTGAGGTACTTTAAAGTTGTCTTTTCCGCTTTTACAACTTTTTCTTCCTCTTCATTGGGGAAAAATAGATGTTTATATCCAAATCTAATTTTGTTAATATTCATTCCAAGGATTTTTGGAAGGTGTGGGAAAGTCTCATCACCTTATCCACATCCTCATGGATCTAGGTTTCAGATCTCAATTCTCAATCTAATAATTGCACACATAACTTTTCCATGTATTTTTATTAATAAAATAAAATAAATCCACACATTAGTTCTCCATTGGGGTCCACTTCCCCTTTGGACTTATTCAATTTTCAAATTAAAAAGCATAGAAACTTGGAGTGTTACACAAATCTATTGCTAGAAATTTTGGGAAAAATAATGAAATAGTGAATAGATTCTTACTATTTATATGACTTTATGAAATTAGACTTCAAAAAATAAATTACCGCTTATTTTTCAATTTGAAAAAAAAATCACGCCCTTTTTTTTATTTTTTCATAACATTGTTGTGTTTCATAGTAGAAAGCATCGATGCATTTAATAGTAACATACATTGATTAAGATAACTTATCAGTGCATTATTTTTTTTAATGCACTCATATGATAGAGTTAACTTTTTTACTCTTGAAATCTCATAAACCAATGTGGTTATTATTTTATTGCATCGATGCAATTATTATTTTAATGCACCACTGTCGTTATTATTTAAACACATTGGTGTGGTTAGTTTAACAAGAGAACCAATATGCTTTAAAAGTTATGTAAAGTTTTATTTTCACATAAATTGACATATTCATTTCAAATTGTACTTTAGGATACGTCCACAAGAGTTATATTATTTCATAGTATACATTTTCTGTTTAAATTCGATTTATTCTAGAAAAATTGTTTGAAAGCTATATTGAAACTTAGATTGTGGTTATCTGGTTCTCAAAATTGATTTTACTTATGTACAAAAAAAAATATTATTGACTTTCCTTGAATGCAGGGAGAAAATATCATAACATGAAATGGCCAATTTTTCAAATTCTAGCTCATTCCATATTCCTCAAAGTCCTTTGCGGAGTTCTCCCTTTGCATCTCTAGTAATTTGAGATTGTGTTTATATTTTTATTATCTAATTGAATTTATTTTTTTATCCATGCCAATTTAAATAAAAATATATTTGAGTTCTTAAGATCCTAATTCATAATCAAGTTCATATGCATAAAATATTCAACCATTGCAAAAACGTCGAAAGATCTTATGAGGAGAAACATACTACAAGTAGTTGGTAAATCAAAATGGACAACCGCTTTACCCTGCCAATTGTAACATTTCATCTTCGAGCCACAATCCTGAGTCACTAATGGTAATCATTGTTTTGTATAATGTAGATTCAATAAATCAATTGCATTTTTCTTATTAATATCATTGATGTACTAATGTTCTTTAAAAAAAAAAAAAAGCATTCTAGTGATCATGAGAGATCCACCTACCATCTTTTGTTGCACCCTACTACAATTTCAAATAGAGAGAAGGTTGCATTAAGAGAAAAAACTTCGAGAGGAATCATACCAAGGATGGTTGAATCAACCACCTATTCAACATAAGAGGAGAAAATGGGAAAATGACATGAAATAATTCAGATGGTTGAATGGTAGAAGTGTTCCTTATCCTAATCATTTAAAAGAAAATATGCCAATGATATGCCCGAATAGTTGGGTTGCTGACCAAGTCAGAAAGAAATACAGTGCATGTATTTGTTCCCCATCTGCTAAAGAAGATGAGCTAAACATAGGGATTGGGTTCAACAAATCGGTAAAATCTCTTTCTGTACATTTTTAACTTCATAATGCACCTTTGAATTGTAACATCTATGTTTTATATCTTAATTATGTTAAGGTTATTAGACACAAGACATTGTCATTTTTTCACTTTTTTATAGGTGCATTTTTTCCCATATATGTGAGAATATGGTCATAGTTTTCACACGTAGTATTTCAATGATGGACGCATGACACAAGACTATGGAGTGGAAGTCGAGTTTGACCAATCAGTTCCAGAAATTCATTCTTCCCTCAACATTTGACATTGTTGTTTCATCCCCACTTCCAATAGAGCAAACACCTACATACTCCGATAAAATTGGAACAATAGGGGCATCACCAAAGGAGGAATTCTTCCCATTCCTTTTCCCTTTACCTATTTCCCTTGATTGGGCCATGAATTTAAAAAAAAAGAAGGAAAAAATGCACAAACTTGAAAAAAAATGCACTTACAGATTGATGTAATAAAAATGTAAAAAAAATAGAATCAAAATGCACTTACCTATTGCTTGAATCACCTCCAAAATTCGCCCAAACCCTTTGTGAGACTCTCCTGCACACCCAAAATAAGAGAGAAACAAAACAATGAGGGAGAAATGAGCCCAAATCGGGCTTTATGGACCATACGACATTACTTGCTAGGGGACACGTGTCCCGAAATTGGGACATGTTGGGCACACTGACTGGATTCGCCACAAGCCAATCCAATTCCCACTACAACAAAAGGAAAAGAGAATGCCATCAAAGAGAGATATGGGAGCTAAGTCTCTTTATAAAGCATATTTCCATGCTCATGTAGGTGAAACTGGAACTATAGGTCAAACACAAAATTTGCATGGGTGTGCAAGTGGAAATTACAAGGCAACAGTGGGAATTGTGCAATTGAAGTACAGATATTCTACTGAAAAAAAATAAAAAATAAAAAATAAAAAATGAATGTTAGTAAAACTAATGTTAGCATTAGTTTCAGCTCATTTTCCATTAAAAAAAATGTTGATGTGATATTATCCTATAAACTTATAAACTAATGTGATATGATCTTATCTTATAAATTTATATACTAATGGAAGAATAAAAGTTATATGGTTTCTCTCAGAAGAGACCAAATAAGACCATCAATTGATTAATGCAAGAATATCAACTATATGGTCTCTCCACCTGGGGAAGAGGCCAAATAAGACCATCAATTTATTTATTGGTCTTCAAAATTATTACTTAAATTTAATATGATGAAACAACCGTGTTTTGTGGACAAGCTGGAAAATTTACAGTAATTTTAACGGGTATTAACGCTAACTGATGCATTCGACTACTGTCATCACATGGCCTCTGATGGAAGGGACTAATAACATCATGTAAAACTGTAAAAAATTTCATGTTTTAAAATTCATATGAAAATGTAATAATAACATGATGAACAAATGTAAAATTTACATGCTTTAAAAATAATATTATCAACCTAGCTTAGAAGAGTAATATAATATTGTCAAACATGCTTACAATAATAACACATTAAGTCTAAGAAACCATAAATTGTTCCCACTAACCAAACTCCACAAAGAACGCACAAGGAGCACATAAATTCACTACATATATGTAACACTAATCAATCTACTAGATCACTGCACCCTTCTAATAACGACACATTATATCCTATTTTTCTAATAAGCTGAGTCCACAAACAGGCAGAACGCCTTTGCGGACCGCTCCATCATTTCCTCGTATGATATTACTCTCGTTCAACATCTGATGGCCACAGATTAATTTTGTGGTCCTTGCTCCTCATTGTGTATTTTTTCTATTATCAAGAAAGGGTTTTCTATGTTCCAATTATTGAGTTCAAGCTCCATCCCATCACCATTTTGATGAATCCATTATGCTCATATCCAATGATCTCTCCCATTCTAAGATAATATTTAGTGCTTGTTGAATCCATTATGCTCATATCTAATTCTCTCACCCATTCTTTCTCTTCTTTATAATATGTATTGTTGTATGAATCCTTTATGTCGGGCATATCCAATGCTCTCTCCATCCTCCCTCTTTTTTAGTGGTCTTAGAACCAAAATTTACTCCATCATCATCATAATCCCACTAGGTTATCAACAACCTCTCTTCCTCCACTCCATCTTTCACAATCTCCTTCAGGGCTATTGCGTTCTTAGTAATATCTTCTTCTTCAAAATGAGTACGATGATGTGTGCATTTTTTAATGTGATCCTCCATTTAACTGAGGAATCTCTTGTTTGAGAGGTAGTCACCATGGCATGTTGGAGAATCTAATTCCAACCAAGTACTAGGTTTCTAAACCATCCATCCAAGTGTCCCAATTCAGTTTCAGTTAGTACAGTTTAAGTCAAGTTTCACTCCAGTTATTTATTACTAATGTTTCCAATGTAATCCTATTAAACTAATTCATAATACTCGAAAGAGAAATCCTCTGTTCCACTTCTTGTTGTTAGTTTTCAATTCTTGTCATGGTATCAGAGCTAGTTTTCATAAGACTCCTGGACAGAGAAGCAACGAGAGAAAATTTAGAGAAGCAGAGAGAAGAGGCAAGCATGAACAAGACTCATTGAGAGAGCAGCAAAAGTTTGAAGAAGTTTGAAGACATCTCCTACCTAAAAGCAGCATAGCTTAGCCTATGTAAGACTCGTTGAGAGCATCAGAGATCGAAGATCGAAGCTACGTTGTGTAAGACTCGAAAGCAACAACCTAAGTGCAAGGTGAGCGGAAGGTGAGAGCGAGATCTAAAGGAATACTATTGAGGTTCAGAGATCCAAAATAAAAATAAGAACAAAGAACCAGCAGAAGAAGAAGCCCATGATAGTTGAGCGATTTTTTTTTTTTTAAGTTTTTTTTATTAGCGCTCTTTTTTGAGGAAAAAACAGGCCGATGAGCCATCAACTCTGGTTTGCAGCTAATACTAGGGTTAATCAACGCCACTTTGAGCCTGATACTAGGGCCGATCAATGCACTTTTGAGCCAGATACCTATGCAGATCCGGTAAAGACTTGTAGCGATTTTGTTTCAGCGCGACTAGCACAGAAGCGATGTTACAGAGTCGCGTCGGTGTAAGCTCGTTGTAGAAGAGCAAAGCTAAGGTATTTAAGAAAAAATATTTTAAAAAATAAAGGCTCTCATATAATTTTTTTTAAAGAGAGGGGCATGAAAGTGTTGCTTTAGTACATAATTTTTGAAATTTTTTGGTAGCAAGGTATTTGTTGAGCATTTGTAGACTCGCCAGTTTGTGAAAACCAAGCAACAACGTCATTTTTATTGCAGTTTGTTGCAATGTCTACAATTTGTATTAATTTTTGAGTCGTAGTTAGCCAACACTCAAAAAATGGGAAAAGCCAAGAGGCTAAAGCGGCAACAGGAGATGTTTGAGATATTTTTAGATATGGAAGTGGAGAGGCAAAAAGATTCCTTTGCATTAAAATTCATAAAAGAATCTATTAATGACTGCCTTCTCCCTATTATTTTAGATGCTAAGACAGATAAGGAGGCTTGGGATACCCTTGAGAGGTGTTTTGGTGCAAGGAAGAGCATTGAAGTTGAAGATGAAGGTGGATCTATAGTAGCAGATCTATAGCGAGATGAAAAGACTCAACTACAAGTGGATGATGTCTGTGCAGAAATTGCAAAAGCAGCAAAGAAGCAACACGAAGATGCTCGTGAAACCCACTGTGTGCAACCACAAGTGGACGAAGATTTGATGAATCCAAAAACATAGATTGCTAACAAAATTTTGGTGAATCCAGCAACACAGCTTGCTGATGAAAATTTGATGAATCTAGCAATAGAGCTTGCTCATGAAGACTTGGTGATTCCAGCAACGGAGCTTGTTGATGATGATTTGGTGATTCCAACAACAAAGCTTGATGATAAGAGTAAAAATACTAAGGTAAATCTAGTGACTAATATCGCTGATGTAAATTTTGATAGAGAATTTTTGGCTAATGATGATTGGTTGTAGATGATGCAAAAAAAAAATCATATTAGCATGATGCTATTTGTTGAGATAACCCCACTTGAGTCAGTCGAAGACAACCTGATTGCAGCATCGCAGGTTAGTGGAGAAGAGACAAAGACATGGACAGAGACAAAGACAAAGATAAAGATAAAGATAAAGAAAGAAACAAAGATAAAGACAGATGAAAATAAAGAAGCCTGCAAAGGGAAAGAAAAAATATAGACAGAGGAAGAGGCATCGAAGGAAGTGCAATAGGATAGAGCTCTCATTGTAGAGGAGACGGAACAAAACCAATGTGGCTATGGAGATGTTTTTACACTTACCATTGAATTCCAATGTGAAGGTAAACAAACAGATTATGAAAAGGAGTTAAATTTTCTTGAAACATGGCTTGCAACACCATGTCTAGATGAGGTCTACACAAAAGCTATAGAAATGAATGTTGAAGATAGCATGCATAATGAACACATCAATGAAATTTTCAGGTATTGGAGTTTGGAAGAGATAAAATATTATTTTGACCTTATGTTTCAACAGATTGATGATGAAAAGTGAACTACAAAAGGTAATATGTGGTAGCAGCCCACATGCAAGCTATTTCTTGACATGCTTAGACATTCTGGAACAATAGAAGACGGGCACGAGAAAATGGAGAAACCGAGTTTCGAAGAATACAAAAGAAGAAAATGTTGAAACGATTTAAAGGCTATAGAATATGGAAGAAGAAAACAAGAAAACGAAATCTAATTGAACTCATTTTTTTTTAATTGTAACCCTAGTTGAGACATAGACCAAAAGCTATCTTCATTAAATTTTTATGTGCTTGTAATTAAGGGGGAGTGTTGGAGAATCTAATTCCAACCAATTACTAGGTGTAGAAACCATCCATCCAAGTGTTCTAGTTCAATTTTAGTTAGTACACTTTAAATTGAGTTTCACTTCTTTTCAGTTTTCAATTCTTGTCATGACCCTATGTTAAAACCACTCTTGTGCAAGCGTTATAAAAATTTGAGATTTTATAGTACTATTGAAAAGTTTGTTCATAAATATAGACGAAACATAAAACTTTATGGCTGCGTAGATCTTTGGATAATTTTTCACAAGTAAATCGAAAGTATTCAATGCGATGGGGCCCTCGTGAAGAGGACTGCAGTCTAAGTGGAAGCTGAGGAGTAGATGCATGGATCACAAATCTTCCAAAAGCAAATCAATTTCAAAAAAATTCTATTCAGCAAGGGTTACGTAGTTACTAATACGGCTGTTGCACCGCAGTCTCCGAGGAAAAAAAAAAAAAGGCATATTTGTGAACCCAAGGGGAGAATTGGAAGGTCAGGGGAGTGGAACAATCCTCAAAACTTTGGGACACCCCACCAGTGGAGTTGTACGTAGTTAATATTACTGTTGCGCTCCAGTCTCTCAGCCAACAAAAAAAGCGTATTTGGGAACCCAAACAGAGAATAGGAGGGACAGTGGGCTGGAAGAGCCCTCAAAACTTTGGGTCACCTCCACGAGTGGAGTTATATCAAAGGGAGGTCTAGTTTTCTTGATCTTGTTGGGCGAAAATGCAGCCAGGAGCATTCCTTATTAGTCGATGAATGAGTGTGTTGGGCGAAAATGCAGCCAGGAGCATTCCTTATTAGTCGATGAATGAGTGTCAACGCCTTGACAGTGACCATCCAATTTTTTGTTCGGGCTAACCGCTCTTCAAACACTTGTTTTATATAACGTGTCAGTCCTTGCTCTTCTGTTGTGGCAATCAAAAGGAGGAGTTGTTTTTCCTTCGCGGGCATATCATTGTGGCAAGTAACTTTAACCAATGCAACGTCTATGTCTGCAAGTCTGGTATTGATAGTTGTAATAGTATTGGCTAGTACCACATAACTCATGATGGAAAATCCAACGAAAGCGGCATCCTTCAGCGCCCCACTGCTTTTCTTGACCAGGACCCCATCCCAGCGATTTTGAATTGAGGTAGTTTAACATAATAGTCTAGACCGCTAATTTTTTTTAGGAATCCATTAAAAAAATTCAAAAAATAGAGTGCATTTTTTATATTAAAAATAGATTTAGTACCAAAAAATTCTTAGAATACTCAAAATAATACTAAATTTTAAAAACTGTAACCTAAATTTTCAAAAAAATTATAGAAATTTTTTATAATCTTATCCCAATTTCTAAAATAATCTGTAAGATTTTTTTAGTACTTTAGACTACAGCTAGCTCAACATGTGAGTTTTTTTTAGACTACAGCTGGCTAGCTCAACAGTGCAAATTTTGGGATCAATCTCATAGGCTTCTTACAACTATAGATACCTAATCACATACCCTCTTTTCGAAATTTCAGTCTACGGTACTCTTCATTGCTTCCGTTATATTGGTGTGACATCTTAATTTTCTAATATTTCAGAGTTTCAGTGCATAATCAAATTATATCTCCAAAAGCAAATCTTCTTATTGAGAGTCAAGTATTAATGCATTCAAATAAAATGAAACGATGGATAGGATTTAATAAAATTACATTTTATTGGGTGACTTTATTATGATGATTAATTATGGAAATTTGGATAGGATTCTTCAATATTATTTTTGTTTGGTCATTCTATTATGAAGATTAATTATGGAAAAAAAATACTTTAAATTTTTTTTTTTTCAAAACATTATTAATTTAAATTATATATAATTAAATTATTTTATTTTAAAAGTTATTAAATTTTTTGAATTATTTAAAAACTTGAATATATATATATATATATATATATATATATATATATATATATATATATATATATATATATTAAAATTAATATTAATTTAAAAAAAATATTAATACCTCAAAATTTTCCACATCTGATTATATTAATACTTCATTTAATATGATTTTATTATTTAAAATTTCTTCTAATCGATATATATTGAATCATCATTAAATTATGATTCAATAGTTACTCTTTTGAATTAAGGCTGAGTGTCATTTACCTCATTTCAAATTTCTTAAATTTTTTTAAGAAAGTTGCTTTTCTTATGGAAATATGTTTGAAAATATACTTGTCACGATAACATAAGGATTACAAGTTTCTTATGGTGAAATTTGGATTATTTTCTCAATCTAAAGTTATGGACTTGGTATAAATTTTGTCTTTTTCCTAGCTTCTTAATTTCACAGTAATCTTATTTTTGAATACAAATCTTATTTATTATTATTAAACTAACATTATTCTAATATTAGAATATGGTGCATTATTATAGCTATAATTATTAACTATTTTCTCATCAATTATAATAATTTGTAACAAAATGCTTATAATTATCTTAGTTTGTAGGAAATCAGTACCACATTATAGTAACCACATTATATACATGTATATAAGATGTATATTTATCAATTAGAGAGATAAATATGTATCTGATCTACAAATGGTTATTTAAAATATGAATATGTATAATAATCATAGTAAAAATACCACTTACCTAAATAAAACTTACAATAAATATGTTAATACACCTCCATCCACCCCTCCCTCTGGCATGCACTTATGCAAATGGAGAATATAATAATTATTCAAAAAATGAGTTTCAACATGAAAACCTAATTAGGTATTCATGTATAATTAAGAAATCAGCATGAAAGATGACTGACCTATGAGACCAATCCATCTTGCTAGAGTGATTGAATAATTACTAGTTGGACATTGCAATTGCTAAGTTGATCTAGCAAGTGGTGCTATATACAAGGCTCTCATTGTGTGTGTGTTTGGGTACCAGTTGGGCATTCCAATTTCTAAGTTGAACTAGGAAGTGTTGATATATGCAATGCTTGATATGTGTCTGTGTGTGTGTATGGAACATAAAAAATCGCCAAGAAATAATGGAAAAACATCCCACAATAATTTCGACCCTGGTGGATGTACATGATGGCATTGGATATTCCTTATAATGGAAAAAGAAGGGAAGAAAGATATATAGATGATAATGAGATAGGAGTTTGATACCTAACCAAGGAAGGGAAATTTTAAGGATCCATACTTATCTTAGCGTATAGAAATCTTTGAAAATATTATTAATTCTAAAACGTCCAACCATAAAGAATTTGGCAACATTTTGCAAAATATTAAAATTTCTAAGTATTTTATATCTCTTACACAAAATTTTAGTTATTTTCAGAGTAAAGAGATTGATGAAACATCTTTCTAGGAAAAAAAGGGAAAATTATCCCATGGGTAAAATTTATCCCCTAAAATTTTCCCTCACAATGAATGTTTTAAATTCACAAGCTCAATGAAATTTCAAGGCAAGATTATGTGAGGTCATATACCTTAGTCAGTCTAAAAATATACACATGAGTATCGCAAATCCATACTTCAAAAACACATCCAATTATCAGTACGAATATATGCAAAAAAAATGCCATCTTAGAAAACAATCCTCAATATGAAATGCCACAAAAAACATGTTAGATAAGGAACACATGTATAAGTGAGGAATTAAATGTAAAGGTCCTAACCTAGCCGAAAATTTTTAAACTATCTAGGAGTTATTAAATCAATTTATGCAACCATTAGATAATAGTGGATAGTTCTTAATGTAAATGGGTCCTCTTTTATATTCATTAGTGATGGTACCACAAGTAGTTATATTTTTTTTGTCAAAGATCTATTTCAATAGCCAAGATTCGATGGAATGTTGTGGCAAGTATTGTTATGGTGTGAATATTATTCTACATTCATCATATTAGTTTATAGATTTAAATTTTAGACTAGACAAAAGTATTGTTGTATTTGGAGCTTTGATTAGTGAAAGTAAACCCACCTTAAGAGGCAAGTGAATAATGTTTTCTTTTGTCTAGTTATCATAATACAATAGAATATTTTACATATTTCATCACATTTGTCTCTTGTATATAGTTTTAACTGTTTACAATCTATATAGCCCTAGTTTGTGTTTCAAACCTAATGGTTAAGGAATATTACAGGTGGTATGAAAGCTCTTTCCTAAGCTAGAACCCCTCTAGATTTTAGTATTTTTTTGGGGCTAGAGATGTGCTCTTAAATATATATAACTAGCAAAAAGATCTTTTTTTTTATGTGTAAACCTATGGTTAAGAATACATGTAGTAATTACAATTTATGTCAGCTTGTTGGAAATCCATGCAACCTTTGTTAGGTACCAGTTTAAGTGATGCATCAACATATAACACATGTAAACTAAATTGTATTCCATGTACCCTAAGGTATATCAAAATCCATTTAAAAAATCATGAAACCACCTTACATAAACATGCGTTTTCCTATTGCGATAGTACACTAAGAAAAACACACGAGGAGATCATTCTCATGCACAGATAATTTAGGTAGTATACCAGATAGCTATAGCACTTGATACTCCCTTGGCATTATGACCCTAAAATCCTAGCCTATGTACTCCACCAATGAAATCTATAAATATTTGAATTTAGAAGGAATTTTGGAATATTCCATTATAGTAAAAATCAATTAGGAATAATATCATCACTAATGCTAAAAAAATAAAAAAATAAACTTTTTATTTATTTATTAATTATAGTTGACCACTTGAAAGAAACTATGGATGCGCGCTCTTGCTAGGGTTTTCGGTTTTCTTGTTCGGCGGAAAGCCTAACACTCCCTGCTGACTCGCAAGCTACGACGGCGCTTCCTCTCTTTAGCGAGAGAAGCGTTGTACAAGGGTATGGCAGGAGACGAGAGGCGTCGGCCTCTGTGACTCGAGGGCGAAAGCAAAGGAGAATCCGATACAGGCATGAAAGATTCGGTTGTGCGCGGTGACCCAGGCAGACAGAAGTGGCCTCTAAAACACAAGCAGGCACTTGTGGAGTCCGTGGTGGCTGCAAGCCTATAGCTCCAGATAGACCCAAAATTGACCTACCCAGTCATCGGATTAATGCCAGGATTCAGTATATGAGAGATCATTCGCTCATAGGGAAATTTATCGGGTTTTGGCCAACTGAAAAATCCTTACAAGGATGGATCGCGTCCAAATGGAAGCCAAAAGGACATGTTACTCTGAAAATGGGACCAAAAGGCTTCTTCACAGTTGATTTTAACTGCATCAAGGACAGAAATAGGGTTATGGACGGAGGCCCTTATTTCTTTAACTCGGCAGGGTTATACCTTCGAAACTGGATAGAAAGATTTAACCCAGACCAAGAAAAATTCAACTGGGCACCGGTTTGGATTCGTCTATACTCGCTGCCTCTAGAATATTGGGATGACGATTCTCTTCAAGCGATTGGAAAAGGATTAGGAGAGTTCATAAAAATAGCAGAAGAAACTAAGCTAAGAAGATATACCTCCTACGCTCGCATCTATGTCTACATGCAGCTGGATAGAGCACTACCAGATGCTGTAAGTCTATTTCATGATGGTTATGAATGGATTCAACCGTTAGACTATGAACATGTACCTTTTCGTTGCAGAAGATGCCATGCTCATGGGCATCTCTTCATGGATTGTCCTCTAACAGTACGAACCAGGAGTCAAGATGTTGGAGATAAGGAGGAAGCAGATGGGTTTACCAAAGTTCCTACCAGAAGAAGAAATAACAAGAAATCCACTCCTTCCGGGAAAAAACCTAGCCCTTCTGCTTCTGCCCCCTCTACTAGCAACAACTTTACTGCCCTTGCCCATTCTGACCCTCAGAGCGATACTACTCCTGCCGCTCCCCATACCTCAACTCTCTCTGTCCCCTCCTTGACTCATCCCAAACCCACTTCCTCTGGGCCCTCTCAAGCTTCTCTGCAAATGGTTACCCTCTCAGATCTCGACCCCTCTTCAAAGCAGAAGCAGGTGTCTTGGGACCCGAATCTCATTGATTTGGATGGGAACTCCCTCAACCCCAGTCAGGACAGCAAATATCCCCAGGAAAATGCGCAAATCACCCCAATGGAGGACGATTCTGAAGGCTTTTATCTAGGGGATATGGATCTTATAGGCCTAGAAGATGCTTGCAGAAGGAAAGAATTTGACAAGATCCAACCTCAACAAATAGAATCTCTCGAGGAAGCCCTTATTAAAGCTCATCAGCATAAGAAATTAGGTATTCAGCCAGGCAGCCATTGGGACAGCCTGAAGGTGTTGAAGAAAACTAGAAAGAGAGGTAGAAAACCTGAGTGGCAGTGAACTATCCAGCTAGAGGCGATGCTAGTGGACTCAGGGCGATATCCCAAGTTGACCTGGTTCTTCAAACCACTCGCAAATAGTTCCCCATGAAGTTAATTTTCTGGAATGTAAGAGGGCTTAACAGCCAAGGGAAGTACAGGATGATTAAAACCATGATTCAAAAAGAGAAGCCCCAAATACTCTTTCTTCAGGAAACCAAATGCAACAGCAAATTGCTTGGATCCATCCTGTCAAAGGCTTGGCCTAGCAACAGTTCGGTAGCAGTGGATGCCTCAGGATCCTCTGAAGGACTTGCAATAGATTGGGACACTCATTCCATGCTGCTATCCAACTTTCATGCAGCGCACAATCTCATTCGGGCTACATTCCATCCTATTGGCACTAATATACATGGGCATTTGTCCAATGTTTACTTCCCTCAAGAGCAGACTAGCAAGACAGTGCTCTTGAATACTTTGGCGCATCTCAATTCGAACATATCCCGTCCCCTTTGGATCATTGGAGGAGATTTCAATATGATCATGAGGATGGATGAGAAAACTGGAGGAAGGTCCAGATTAGAACCATAAAGCACTCATTTCAAGAATTTCATCAATAATAATTGACTTATCGATATCCCCTTTTCCAACGGCATATTCACTTGGAACAATAGAAGAGTGGGAGGTCAACAACTTGCTTCAAAGTTAGACATATTCTTAATCTCAGACAACGCTATACATATGGGGGGAGACATCACAAGTTTAATTTTTCCCTTTGCTGGTTCGGACCATTGGCCCATTTTTTTACAGTGGCAAAATATAGGGTCTTAGCTAAAGCGGCCGTTCAGATTTGAAGCCTTCTTGTTGACCCATCCTTCCTTCAAAGAAATGATACACGCCACCTGGAGAAGTTTTAAACCACCAAAGGGTTCAAAAATGTACTAGTTTTAGCAAAAGCTCAAATTTCTCAAAGGTCAAATTAAACACTGGAATCAGACCGTCTTTGGGAATATATTTTAGGAAAAGAAAGTCCTTGAGAAAAAAATGAATGAAGTGCAACATGAAATCATCATTAACGTAAGGATAGAGTCTAAGGAGCAAGACCTTCAAAAACAACTGGAGGAAAGATATAAACAGGAAGAGATCCTTTGGCGGCAAAAATCAAGAATTCGTTGGTTAAAGGAAGGCCAAAGAAACGCCAAATTATTTCACAGCTCCACCATCCAACGAAGAATGAAAAAAATGATCAGACACATCATCAATCAACAAGGAGAGCGGAGGGAGAGCCATGAAGATATGGAACGGGAATTGGTGGATTACTTCAAGAGCATACAGCAAGAACCTCAAACTAACAGATAGTCGGCTATCAAACAAATCAAGCAGCTCATTCCTAAATTAGTCACTGCTAAGCATAACCAAATGCTCCTTCATCCTGTCTCCCCCCAAGAAGTGGATGAAGCTATGGCGCAGTTCAAGGATGGTAAGACCCCGGGACCTGATGGCTTTACATCCAATTTTTTTCATCATTTCTGGGATCTTATCAAATTTGAAGCCTGGCCACTGGTTGAGGAATCAAGAACCATGCACTGGCTCTTGCCCTGCCTCAATGCCACTTTCATTGCGCTGGTACCAAAAGAGGAACAGCCCAGCAAACCGGAAAAATTTAGACCTGTTGCTCTCTACAACGTGATTTACAAAGTCATCTTCAAAATTATAGCAAACATACTCAAGCCGCTCCTCTTGCTTCTCATCTCTCCGGAACATACTGGATATGTGGAAGGGCGACAAATTCTGGATGGCATAATTTTAACTCATGAAATTATACACTCATTGAAAGTCTACAAAAAGCCAGGTATGCTACTTAAGATTGATCTTTCCAAAGCCTTTGACAAGCAGAATTGGAACTACATACAACATATTTTAAGTGCTTTTGGTTTCGATCAAATGTGGATCAGATGGATAATGAGCCTCATCACCTCTTCTTCTTTCTCTATTCTTGTCAATGGGATTCCTTCTCCCCCTTTCTTTCCCTCACGAGGGATCAGGCAGGGGGATCCTCTCTCCCCTTTTCTCTTTGTTCTCATGGTCGAAGGTCTGGGCCGCTTAATACACAAGGAGGTTCGATCTCACCAGTTGCGTGGCATCTTCCTTCATGGCACCCCTATCTCCACCCATTAGCAATTTGTGGATGAAAACATGCTCTTTGGTCATCCCTCCATTTAGGAAGCCCGTTCATTCAAAGCCATTCTCCACCTTTTCTCTATGGCCTCTGGATTATCCATCAATGATTCTAAATCTCAGATTTTTTTCTTCCACACCCCTCCTCTCACCCAAGCTAACATCGCTCGTATTCTTGGGTTTTCTATTGCTTCTCTCCCTAACAAATACCTGGGCACCCCTCTCATTGACTCTACTATCAGACATTCCTCCTGGAACAAGCTCCTAGAAAAACTGGAATCCAGGCTTTCCTCTTGGACCTTCAGAGCTCTCAATTTGGTCAGTAGACTCACTCTCATTAAAGCTATGCTGAAATCGATGCCCCTTTACCTTTTTTCTGTTTTGACAGCGCCAAAATGGGCTCTCAAGCGAATTAAAACCTTGCAAAGAAATTTTCTTTGGGGCTCCTCTAGCAGAAATCGGAAGTGGGCTCTGGTGAATTGGAACATTGTTTGCACTCCTAAGGAAGCAGGTGGTCTTAATCCTCGAGATCCCATGCATAGTAACGAGGTTATGGCTTCTCGCATTTGGTGGAAATGGATTTTGAATCCTCATACTCCCTGGGCTAAACTATGGACAGCCAAATACGCCAATAGCAGATCCTCGGTAGATCTGATCAGGCTTGTTCCTGAGCAATCAGGTTCTCTTATTTGGAATGCGGCCAAGCAACACCATCTGCTCATTCAACAACACAGCTTCTGGGAAATACACAATGGAAACTCAGCAAGGTTCTGGTCCAATTCTTGGCAGCAAAACCCAACTCTTCTCGATACTTTCCCTCGTATCAATATGGGAGACAACAGAAATGCTTCTGAAGTTAAGGTTTGCCATCAGTGGACGCCCTCCAATAGCAATGGATTTAGGCAATGGAAACTCCCTCAGCACATTGCGCCTCATGCTCAAGGCATGGATTTGGAAGCTCTCAGCAACGAGCTTCATAGAAGGCAAATTAGACGCTCGGAGGAGCCAGACATTCTCAGATGGGGTTATTCTACTAAAGGTATGTTTACTATGAAAGAGGCCTATTCTCTAATGCACCCCATTCTGCTCCCCCATGATTCTCTTTGGTTTTTGATTTGGAACAAGTTCTCCTGGCCTAAGATTTCCACGTTCCTCTGGCTCCTTAGTCATAGAAGAATTCTCACTTGGGACAATCTGGTTAAACGGGGTTTCACTGGGCCTTCTCAATGTCCCAACTGCCTTCAAAGTGCTGAAACCATCCAGCATCTCATGTTGCTTTTCCCTTTAGCCAATACCATCTGGGAAAAGTGTAGCTTTCACTGCCAAAGGATCAAACCCATGGGAGATATTACCAACATTCTTCGCACTTGGCCTAAACACCCCTTCCACTCCTCCCTTATCAATGCTCTCTGGCTGCTTCTTCCTGGTCTTGTGTTTTGGTCTCTATGGAAAGAAAGAAATAAACGTATCTTCAAAAATCAGGCCTCCTCTCTGGACTCCCTGTGGTCCTCTATCAGCAACAACCTTCAGGAAAATCTCGCTCTCCACTCATGGCAAGAAGACGACTATCCTAAAAACCCCAAAGAAATTTCCATATGGCAAAATTGGAATCTCCAAATTGTGTTCTCTCCTACCATCATGAACCGTGCAATGCCCGATCCTCCTATGCAATGGTCTCCTCCTCCTGATGGTGTCTTCAAACAGGATTTCGATGGTGCCTCCAGAGGGAATCCCGGTCCAGCAGGTTTTGGTGGCATTGTTAGAAACTCTAAGGGAGAAGCTCAAATCATCTTCTATGGATCCATCGGATGGGACACAAATAACTCTGCTGAATTAGAAGGCCTCTAGCAAGGTCTTTGTCTTATTCAACATTACAATTTATTTCCTATGATAATAGAGGGAGACTCTCAAGTTCTCATCAACATAGCCAACTGGCTACTTTGGGGCACTAATCCAGCAAAAGTGTCCCACATTTGGCATTTGGCTGCTAGAATCAATAGGTTAAGCGACTGGTTAACTCAACACAGGGCTATCTCCTTCAAGCATATTAAGTGGGAAGGCAACCAAGTTGCAGACCTCTTGGCCAATTCTGGAACGAACAGTACTAGCACTCTCATTCATGGCCCTCTCAACAATATCCATGATGAAGAATTGCTATAGAATTGCACCATGCAGGCGCACAAAGACTACTCCATTCTGGATGCAGATGCATGAAGGGTTGGACGGGACGTGGCTCCCCACGCTCTTTCCAACGGCATTTGCCTGGGTAGCCCACATGGCCTCCTGTATCTGCATTTATGAAGACCATTACTCTCCATATCACGTGGTAATTATTCACCCTGATCGGCTCACTCTGCATTCGATTATGGTGGTTATTCTTGCAATGGAGCACATTCGAGATAGTTCGAATGATAATGTTGGTTGGGAGGCTCGCCATCTCCTCTGCAAGGAAATTTTGCTCCAGGTTCTACAGATGCCAGTGTGAGGACAAATACTGGGCGGCGCTACTCATTACACACCTGCTTCGAGCCTCTTCCGGGGTTCCATTTCTCACACAGTCCTCTTTACAGCCTCAATTCACTCTCTGGCATCTGGACTGACCAGCGAGGTGGTCTCATTTGTCATTTTCAAGCTCCTTCTGCTAACCTCAGTGGCGACCAGTCCTTCTTCTCTCCCCCTACTTTCCCTGTCAGCCCTTTCTGCCCTGGTCCTCTTCATCAAGTGCGTGTCAACATGCCCCGTCTCCGCGAAAGAATGAGGAGCCGGCGAGGTCTCAGCCGAGGTCTCCATCGCCCCCCTCTTAATCATGGCATAGGCTCCTCCTCTGCGGATGAAGCTCACGGTCATACACTTGGCCCACATGGTGACAGAGGAAGAGGTCATGGCCACACTAGAGATGTTGTTGATGCTGCTCCTCCCTCCCCTTCCTTAGCTCGCGAACCTTCCAGCAGCTCTCCCCCTCCTATCTCTCATAGTCTTGCTAGTCACACCATTCGGCAAACTTCTTAGCGAGTTGAACTCAGGTTTGACTGCACCTCGACCAATTCCATCCTCACTGCCTATATTACTGTGACTCTCCGTGAAGAGATCCCTAATCATGCTGTGCCCTGTTCTGTCACTCTCCTTTCCCCTCCGGGCTCTGGCTTCCCTTGCGAAGTGGTGGCTCCTACCACTTCCTCTCCCCTTCCACAGAACTAGCAAAGCATGAAGATGGTGCACACTGGTAGGGAGGACGCACTTGACGCAGAGAAGGATGACAACAGCAATTTTTTCGGATGCAGGATTATCGAGGAACCTCCTTCTCCGACTCATGATTAGTCTCTGCAAAGCTCTACAGGTTTTTTCTCAAACATTGCAGAAAATTTTATGCTATATCGCTTCACAGCTCAGCTGAAAAAGCAGATTTTGAATTTTAGCACTTATTTCTATGTTTGTTTGGCTTGTATGAACTCAAAACCGGTTTCCCTCTCAAGGGTGGTTCAGACTCTGTGGTGAAAAGGACCGGTTTCCCATTCTGGGCAGTCCAGATACTCTTTGAATAGCTTGTTTATCAAGCCCAGGTAAATCGTTGGTGGTGGGCAGGGCGACCTTTGTGGTTGTTTTTATTGCCGATAAATTTTATACATAATAGAATTAATCTATACTTAGAAAAAAAAAATTGTTAAAAAAATAAAAAAATAAACCATGGGTCCTACCAAAATCATTGTGCATGACATATCACAAGAGTACATACTCTTAGTAACTTTTTTTATGGGAAATTACCACATAGTTGTTGGTGATACCTCTCAAAAGACTCTCCTCTAGCTCTTGACTGTATTGAGACGAGTCATGGATATAATTTTGGGAGGTTCTTAAGAAGTCCCAAGGCCCATAATCACCACATGAAAATTAATGACGAATTAAAAACTAAGTACCAAAATATTTTAGACTCAGTTTCCAACATCAAAAAATGGTTAATATATATATATATATATATATATATATATATATATATATATATCCTCTAAATATTACTAACATATTCCCCGCTATTTTCAAACTAGAAGGAGGAGCGTAAAAAAGAGTCCAAAACTTCACATGTATACACTCAAATGGTAATATTAAATAGCTAATGATATGCATCCTAATTTATTCTTTGAAAGTAGCCATATTCATTAGACACCCTTCACAATCATAGTTCATGGTATATCTTTTCAATAGTGAACATGAAAAAAAATTATGGCCTTGATCCATCAAGTTAGGTTACCTAAATGGATCATTATTTCTCTCTCCATGGAATTATTGATGACCTACAAAAATAATGGTTGGGGTGTTATATTTTGGATTCAAAGAGATGGAAATGATGGAAATACTATAAGAAATATTATGGAGGCTACGATGTTTGGACCTAGTTTATGATGGCCATTTGTGGTCATTTTGAACATGACTCTCACTATCAAGGAAAAATGATAAAACTATGCCAAATTAAATTTATTGTGCCCGTTTATAAATTGGAAATGTACATGGAGGACGTATCCAAATCCTTTTTTAAAGAGTGTTTCATTAGTGGTCTCAAGGACATTATTAGAGCATACGTCACATTCTTAACCACATGGTTGGAAGCTTGTGAAAGACATAAGAGGTTGAGATGGTTATCAATTCCTTAACCAAAATAACTTCATTTACTACTTGTCCTATAATTCCTATGTAAACTACCACCAAATCATCCAATTATTAATCATCAAGGATCCAAAATTTGTCCTACGAAGAGATGAAAAAATACAAATTCCCCATACACTACTATAATTTTGAAGAGAGGTATTTGAAAGGAAATACATAAAAATAAAAAAAGGTATTTCAAATGGATGTATTCCCACCAGAACATAAGGAATACATCTTAGTTGAAGACCCCCCTAAACTAGCATTGGATGGCACAACCCCTCCCATGGAAGAAGAAACCACCATGCAAGGTCCTTATGAGGAACCCAAAATTTCTATGTATGCCTTACCAATTTTTTTTATACCCAAACTTTTAATTTTGTTGGTTACATAAAGTGCCACATAGTGATTGTTTTTATTAACAATAAAATCATGAATAGTTTACTCATAGGAGAGTTGTTGAAGAAATACATTGTTGACACTTCATGCTATATCGATTTTTCAAATTATGATAGCTAATGGTGGTATGATGAAATTTGGTGACCAATATGAAATAATAAACTTCAAATGGATGAATATAATATCAAATTCCACATGTTTTCTAATTAAATGGGTGGTTGTGAAGTAGTTATTGGGGCAAAATGGTTACACACATTGGAACTTGTCACCATGGTTTTCAAGGAAAAAACATGCCATCAAGGGGATTACATATAGTTCCCTTAAAATGATTACATATCACATATGGAGAATTTATTCTTAGGAAAACCCACCAATACATTATTGCATAGACCAATTCCTTATAACTAATGGACAACCCGTGACAAATGATGTAACCTAATTTGTATTTTGTCCTCTCTAAACTTAAATAAGTATTTGAAAAATAAAAAAATTTAAAACCTTCACATGGGGATAATGACCAACACTACAAGGAAAACAAATTCTATCGAAGGTTATAAAAGAGGTTTTATTGTTATAAAATTGGCAAAACTTGTCAAAAAAAAACTTCGCTACAATATTTGTTTTTGGTAGCAGATTATTTAGTGAAGCTGATAACAAAACTTCATCACAACCAAAAATATCTCGGCACTTGGAGGTTTTAGCAGATGTTTTCTAAATGGTGAGCTTATAGGAAAAAATGCACTAGCATGCTACTAATATGAAAGAATTGGTGTTGTAAATTTAAATAAAAGCATCAGGCTTGAAACAAATGTTTGGAGCACTAGTGCATTAAAATTGTAAAAGCATCGATGCTTTAATAATAAAATTACATCGGCTCATACAATATATGATACCATGCACTAGGGCATTGAATGAAAATACTACCTATGCCTAAAAATTATACTTCCCTAGTCCTTATGTTTTCCAAAAACGCCCCGGGTAGTAATTTTCTAGTAGGGCACCAGGGCAGGAAAAAAATATTGCAAACCTAGTGCTTTTATCTTCTCCAATGCACTGAGTAGTTATGTGTAACAATGCATTAGTGCTTATGAGTTATATTGACAACAACAATGCTTTAAAATAATAACACCCTAGTGCTTATGTGTTTAGAAAATCCCAATGCTATACTTTTTATAAAAGGCACCGGGGCAAGAAAAACAATCTTACTATATAGGTTCTTTTAGGTAATCCACTGCACTGGTGCATTAAATCCGAATCACACTAGTGCATGAAATGTATATCTTCCTAGTGTGTATTTATTTTATAAACACACCATG
The DNA here is from genome assembly GCA_034641835.2 of Pinus albicaulis. Taxonomy (NCBI): domain Eukaryota; kingdom Viridiplantae; phylum Streptophyta; class Pinopsida; order Pinales; family Pinaceae; genus Pinus; species Pinus albicaulis. The sequence continues at coordinate 981,308,846 of CM076575.1, forward strand.
ATACCATTTTTTATTATTGTAAATATCATTGTTGAAAAACTCGTTTTCAGAGCGGTGTGCATTAATATATGAGTCCCGATAACCATTTTATATTTTTTATAAACATTGACATGTGACATTGCAATTATTGTGATTTTTTTATTTTCTATTATCGATGTGATTTTATAAACATCGACTTGTGACAGTGAAATTATTTTGACATATATCTTATAAAAATATTCATATAAATTAAATTTTCATTAGTGCATTTGTATATAATGTTTGGATTAATTTGTTATATCATCATATTTATCATCTGTTCATTATAATATATAATCATCCATATATTTAATTAGTGGTGTAACATTTCATGGTCACATTGGACAATGCAATATAATAAATTAAAATTTATTTTATTATATATGAATAAAAGGATATTTCTCATCTAAAATGGGATATCTATCGGTAACTCTTTATCTTTCCATTGGGACACTATGTACATTACATTAAAAAAAATGTATGATTTTCATAGAAAATTATTTCAAAAAATACAAGAGCTTAGATTGATATCTAAATTGATCATAATTCTTCATTAGAACTATTTTTAGTGCTCAAGATACTTCCATGCCTTGGGTTATTTGGATGAATGTTTTTTTATTGCATTGATTATTTTCGTCTTCTTCAAGTTCCATCTACAAACATAAAAAGAAAGTGTAATGAATATATCTACATTGGTGAGAATAATGAAAATTGAAATAAATAATATACATCAATGTAAATCAAAAAGAAATGTACCATAGCAAAAAGTGAGCCATGAATTATAGACATTCTTTCAAAACCAAATATCATGTATTCTTTTAACAAATATTTTATTGGCATAGTTCCATACTATATTTCCTGCAAGTTTTATACCCCATAATAAATCATAGATCTAATATAAAAAAAATATATTATGTTAATTACAAACTCAACATAAATAAACCAACACAGATACTTACAAATTCCACAATTAACTTTTTGATATGATAACATATACTAACAAGCCATATTTAACCCAATGTCAATCAATTTTTCTGATGGATCTTCTTTATATGTTAGCACCTATTTGAAGACATTCAAGGATGGTTGTTATAAAATAATTTAAAATATACAAAAATGAAATATTAAGTTATTATAAGGAAATATTAACAATTACTTACAAACATTGATCTCAACCATTTTTTTCCTTCTTGTCCTATTTTATTTGTTGAATTAGTTCCATTTTTTTTTATTTTATGCAAGAAAATACTTAAAAATTAATATTTAATGCTAAATTATTTGTTTATATGCACCTAATAGAAAAAATCAATGATTACATACATTTGAATCAAGTACTTGTTGAGATGGCTCCTCATGTGATGCAATTATGTCTATTTCTTTGACCATCTTCTTATATACTTTTTTTAACATTCCTATTAGCATGTTTTGGATATCAACTCTTTGATCCTTTGGGATTTTCGTAATATTCCTAGAAAAGTAATAAACTATTTATATATTTATATATATAAACTAAATATAAAAAAATTGATATTAATAAATGAATTCTTTGTAGTAATATATATATATATATATATATATATATATATATATATATATATATATATATATATATAATTTTAATTAGAATATTACTATTTGAATTATTATTTTTTGTTGTTGTATGTTTTGGTTATTGGAAGTGTGACAAGTCTCAATGACTAATTCTATGGAAACACTTCTTGTTGTTTAAATATAATTTGGTTCTTGGAATCACTGGATTTATTTTTATATTTTGTGTGGAAAGTACGTCTATACGTTCATTCCACTATATCCCTCATAATTTTGTAAAAAAATTCCACCTTTCATTAACCTCCAACACCACTCCAGATGAGCTAAGGACCAAATCATCATCTTTTGCATGTTCTATAGAAAAAAAAATTCTTATAATGACACTATTTTCCTTCATTGTTGGTCCCTTTAGAACATTAAACATATTTGAATTAATAGATTGTAAGAAACATGTTATCTAATATTCTTAAGTATGCTATTAATAAATATTAAAAAAAACACTCATATTGAATAGTATTTTTTATTCACTTGATTCATCCTTATGCCATTTTTCTAATAGGATTCAATGCTCTTTTGCACTTAGATGCAAGGAAAATTTTAAGGATGTAATTTGACCTTAAAGTTTAGCAACCTTGGCGAATATTACTAGTCCCTATTATGAAAAATGTAAAATGTTTCGCAATATATTTGTAAACATATATAGATTTATAATGATTTTATATTAGTCTATATAAAATTTTGGCGATTTTTAAGGTAAAATAATATTATACTATAAAATGTGGGTGAATCACTGCTAGAAATAATGGAATTTGGCAAATCGTTTTTTGCCAAAAACATGGAATATTAGCCCACCTATGCATATAAGCCCCTAAAATTTTCTCTTCTTCGATCAAAAATAATATTATCAATCTTTCTCATTTTGTGGCTCTTCGTTACACACACTAACCAATGGATATTATTTTAAATTACATCTTGATTTTGTAAATAATTTACAAAGAACTTGTCTTTTCTATTTTTTTTATGTGCTATCATTGTGTCAATCAATATTTTTGCTGCTTGAAATATTCTGAGACATTTTTTTATTAAATATATTTTATATATAAATCACATAGTTTTCAGCCAAAAAGAGGTCTGGTAATTGGTGTGTTTATGCAAATAAACACACGAGTGCATTTAATTTAGTAAAAGCATTGTGTCATTTAATTGTTAGGTACCCACAACAAAAATTACTTTTTTAAATAACTTTATATTATGAAAGTGCAATATGTAATGATAAAATCACCACCATCACAATAAAAAATGAAAACATAAAAAAATAAACACAATTTTTTTGGACTTAACGACGTTATTTGGCATATGTGCACCGGCGTGTTACATTACACAAGGTGCATCGATAAACAAATTTCATTTTTTCTTAAAACATACAGGGTCAATAGGGTTTGGATCTGATTGAATAAGTAGTTCTGCTACTTTACATTTCAAATTCCTTATATATAGTAACACAACCCCAATAAATATAAAATGCCTAAAATGAAATGACCTAATTGTGAAGTGGTAAAGGGAGTTAAACCCGAAGGTGAAATTTTGCAGCCACATAAGCATGAAGAAGCAAGGGTTTAAGGTAAGTATCTATCATTTTTTATGAATTTTAATTAAATTTAAATAGGACTAGGTATTGTATAAAAATATTAGTAAAATCAATAGTAAAATTTTAACTCGGCAGGTTTTTATTTTTATTTTTTATGAATTTTAATTAAATCTAGTTGAGATTGTAAAAACATTATTATTAAAATCAAGAGTAAAATTTAAAATTTTTACTATGAAGGGTTTCAAGTTAATCACAATACCATTCAAATTCTGATGTTCTAAGTTGTTATGTTATTCCAAATTATTCTACTAGAATGCTCCTAGTATGTCTCTCTTGCAAATTTATCCCTTGAAATTTTGGGAAAAATAATGAAATAGTGAATAGATTCTTACTATTTATATGACTTTATGAAATTAGATTTTGAAAAATAAATTACCAGTTTTTTTTTTCAATTTGAAAAGAATTAAATTGCGCCTTTTTTTTCAAGTTTTTCGGAACATTGGTGTGTTTCATAGTAAAAATAATCAATGCATTTAACAGTAACGTGCACTAATTAAGATAAATTATTAGTGTGCCAATTTTTTTTAACGCAACTGAGATGATATAACTCCTTTTTTACTTTCGAAATATTGTAAACCAATGTGGTTATTATTTTAACACATCGTTGCAGTTATCATTTTATTACATTAGCGTCGTTATTATTTAAACACATCGGTGTTCCTAGTTTTACAAGAGCAACAATATTCATTAAATGTTATCTAGATTTTTATTTTCACATAAAATGGTATATTTATTTCAAATTATCCTTTAGGATACATCCACATGAGTTATACGCCTTATTCTGTAAAAATGGTTTGAAAACTATATTGAAATTTAGATTATGGTTATATGGTTCTCAAAATCTATTTTAGGTATGTACAAAACATTTATTGTTGATTTTTCTCTAATGTAGTGAGAAAATCTCAAAATATGAAATGGTTAGTTCTTCAAATTCTAGCTCGTTCCATATTCTTCAAATTCCTTCGTGGTTTTCTCCCTTTCCATCTCCAATAACTTCAAATTTTATTTATATTTTTATTATATAATTGAATTGATTTTTTTTATCCATGTCAATTTGAATAAAAATGTATCCAAATCTGTAAGATCTTGATTCATAATCTAGTTTAGATGTGGAAAATATTCAACCAGTACAAAAATGTCGGAAGCTATTATGAGGACCAACATATTGCAAGAAGTTGGTAAATAAAAATGGACAACTGCTTTACCCTGCCAATTGTAACATGTCATCTTCGATCAGAAATCCTCAACTACTGATGGTAATAATTGTTTTGTATAATTCAATTTCAATATACAAATTTCATTGTGCTTACTAATATCATTAATCTACTAATATTCAATTTTTAAAAAAATTGGGATTCTAGTGAAGATGAGTGACCCACATACCATCTTCCTTTGCTCCCTACTACAATGTCAAATAAAGAGAAGTTTGCATTAGGATAAAAAATTCTAGAGGAACCATGCCAAGAATGGTTGAATCGACTACCTATTCAAGATTAGAGGAGGAAATGGGAAAACGACATGAAATAATTCAGATGGTTAAATGGTAGAAGTGTTCCTTATCCTGATCATTTAAAATAAAATATTCCAATGATATACCCCAACATTTGGGTTATTGACCAAGTTAGAGACAAATACAATGAATCTAGATGTTATCTGTGTGTTGAAGAGGATGAGGTAAACCTAGGTATTGGGTGTAGAAACTCATCAAGAATCTCTTTATGTACATTTTAACCTCATAATGCACCTTTGAATTGTAACATCTATGTTTTATATTTTAATTATGTTCACATTATTAGACACAAGACACTGTGATTTTTTCCCATCTATGCGAGAATATGGACACCATTTTCACACATAGGATGTCAATGGTGGATGTGTGACACAAGACTGTGGAGTGGAAGCCAAGTTCAACCAATATATTTGTGCTAGCCATTGCAATCAAAACCTAATACAAGGGGCATTAGGTTACATCAGAAAGATATAAGATATTATTGAAGTGGACTTCTCTTTGTTCCAATGTGTTATTTTTAGGTGGAAGTGGCAGGTACCTTTGATTGGAATGATGTAAAGGAAGACCACAATAGTAGGTTGATATTTATCAACTCTAGAAAGATCAAGCATGAAGTTAGGGATCCTTATGTTTTCCCCAAACACATTAAGAATGTGTTTTTTTTACCCAGTTGTTTTGGATAGGGATTGGTGGTTCGTATTAACATACGACCCTTTCTAGAAAATAAAAAAAATAAAAAATTGAGAACCATAATGTTATCATTCCAAGCAAGGAAGATAATCAGGGTGATGACAACGGAGATTGATATGTACTTGTGTTATTTCATCATTTATACTATTTTTGTATTTTTTTGTTTTTTTTTTGGTATTTTTGGTTTTCTTGTTGTTGGACCCACACCCTAACCAAAACCCTCAAATAGAAATTTTTTGTTGCTTTTCCTCAAGAATCAAAGGCGATCATCTTTCATTTTTTTTAGATGACACATCCACCCTTTCCACGCCACCATTGGCCTTTTTTCCATCTCTTTCCTCTTACCTAAAGACACTTGTCTACATGCTCCAATTCCACAACTTGGTAAGGCCAAAAAATTACCCTTCACACAATAATATTTTTTATTGAAATGACTGTTGGAATATGTAACATACCCCGATAACCTTGCAGGAAAGTGCATGAAGTTTGGAAATTTTTTCAACATTTATGAATGTGTAACTTTATAAATTACTTTCCATATTTCCTCATTAACCATTAGAATAACCATCATCATAACCTAGAGAAATATTTTGTAAAAAGCATAGTGAGTGACACAACCATTAACTCTCCTTGTTGTAGCATATTAACTTAAATTTCCTGCTATAACTATGCATCGATCCCATGATCATTTTAACTCAATTAGTAACTCACATAATGGATAATATAAAAATCACATCATGAAAGGAATTAACATCATGAAAACGACACAATGAACAATCACATCATTAGACAATGATATAGCTTGGAAACCAAGTAGGGTGAAAACTAGAAAATGTTTAAGTTTATTATTAAACACTCATGAGGGTTGTCACCCCTCACTCAATGGCTATAAGGGATTCCATCCCTTGACCATTATCATAAAAATTTACATAGAAAAATAATCTTAAATGAAACATAACTAGCTATAACTATTATAACCATCATGATACCATTTACCCACAGATCCCCAGTCTCAGTCTTTGTAGTCAAGTTGTTTCCTTCAGTTGGTCATCCTGTAGTTGGAACTACTAAACTTGCATGGACTAACAAATCTTTATCTTCGAAAATGTTGAACTTGAAAAATCCTTTTCTCAACTCACCCTCTTTTCCTATCATTGCACTCGTCAACACACTTCATATCATGATTAGACAAATTATTAATAATCCCATAATCAATATTTATTTGTGACACTTCAACACTATTTGTATGCATGTATAAAACATAACCACATTGACATGAAATTCCTTCTTTAACATCATTTCACATACATTAGTAACAAATAAATCACTATCAAGTGTCATATTTCCAACAAATGCTAACAAAATCTTGCATGCACTTTCATATTATATCCAAAGGAAAGGTAACATACCATATAATAATATTGTGCATGCAAATGTAGAACAAGATTTCAAGATAACTATCCCAACAAGAATTTATTTTTTTTCCTACTATTATGTTTTCTTTTTCAAAGGGATTAGTGCAATAGATGCTATACTTATGCATGTGAATTCATGTTCTTTTTCAAAAACATGTTTTTCCACCCAAGAGCTATTCCAATTGGCTATTATGTATAACAATGCCAGCTCTATTTCAAACAAATTTAACATACTAGTTATAATTTTTTACATGCAATAACATAGCTTGTTTGTCCTTCATGTAAAACTCATATTTCTTTCCAAAAGAACTTAATAAATATTTCATGGAAAAATAAACACATTTATTTTCCAAGGGGTCAAACACATACCACTTATTCTTTTATGCATGCAAAGAGACATTTCCCTCTCATCCAAAATATCTAACCCAATAAATATGCATAATATTCTCCCAAATAAATCTAATACCATAGCTAATCCCTTTAGGTTTGTAAAATACATTTTATTTTTCCCAAAATAAGTCTAACACAATAAATATTATGTGATTTCATCTTCATTTTCTCTATAAATATAATACCAAAAACTATACTTTTACCATGCATGCAAGCATATATGTTTCTCTAAATAATATTACATAATAAAGCAAGTGATTACTACTTTTCCTCTCAAAGAATCTATTCCAATAATGCGTACAAGGATATATTATTCTCTTCAATTCTTTTTGAAGAGTTCTAACATAATAATTGCTTCCTTGCATACAAATATATATATTTATTTTCCAAGGATTTTTACACCCTAATTATTCTTTTTCCAAAATATAGCTAACTCACTAGCTATTATGCATGAAATACAAAATATTTTCTTATCATTTCACATATCAGTGAGATTTGTAATATTTCTTCAAGAAATAACATGAATAACAAATCCTTCTCAAATAACACAACCAATTTCCTTTTACGCAAGGTTTTATCTGAGCTACCCCTCACATAGGTTATTTATAACTTTTTACATGACTCAAGTTCCTCATGCATGTAAAATCACATAATAATTTCTAGTCGATCAAATATACTAGATAATTATTCATATTCACCTAAGCACTTACTCTTTTCAAGAGTCTAATATTTCTCTTTAACTTTTAATGAGAACATAATTGGTAATTATATAAATTAATTCCTTGTCAATAATCATCAACATAATTATTATCTCTATATGCACATAAAAAATTATTCTTATCTAATTGAAAAATGAAATGGAAGCACTCGGTTTTGCTTTATTTTTTTTCTTTTTTAGTCATCCATTTTGGACTCATATTACGAACATATGGAAATGAATTTCAAAAAACCCAAAGAGGTATTTGTTTCGAACGGTCTCTCTCATTTTTTTCACAGGTTTGAAGATTTGAATGAATCTTTGTAGCCCATATTTCCAGATTTAAATATTAAATAATTTCTTATTTTTGTCATCAAATTTGGACACGGTTTACCACAAAAAAGAAATTATTTTTGGAAAATCCAAAGAGGTTTTTGTTCTTAATGGGTTCATTCAAAATAAGGTCTCTCAGTTTTTACATAGGTGTTACGGTTTGGAAAATTCAAATGAATCTTTGGAGCTCATTTTTCCAGATTTTAATAATAAATAATTCCTTGTTTTTTTACATCAATTTAGGATATGGTTTTTGAGACATGGGAAACGAATTTTTCAAATCTGAAAGAGGCTTTTGGTCATAACATCCTCTTATACAAAAACCTCATTCACGTTTTAAATATATATCCAGGTTTGTGAGATATAAAGGGTTATTTTGACCCTATTTTCCAATAAATCATACAATTCACAGAATTATTTAACCATGAAAAAATTTTATCAATTCACAACACATGAAATCTTCTCATAATTCAATGAATAAAACAATTATTCCTCTATGAACAAAATTGTATAGAGGTTTGCTCAAGAATTAATCTTAATTCTTTATCACATGAACTTTTTCATGCAAGTAAATTCAATCATTATATCATCATGGCTCATATGAAAACAAAAGAATTTTCAAAGAATATGGTTACTTGTCTCTTGATTCATGCTTGGAATTTCTTCTTCCTCTTCCTTGGCTCCACTCTCCATGCATTCTCTCATTCTCTTCCCCTATTTTTCTCATAGGCTTACAATAAATAGAATTAAGAAAATGGAATAGCTTTTATAAATCATAAAAGAACTCCATAAAGCATGCATAAAACTGATTTCTCCTAAATCACAAAAAGTTCCATAAATCTCTCATGCTTTTCTTTTAAAGGTAGATTTCCTTTTTCCATATGAGACAAATATCACTTATCCATATTTTTTCCAAAACTATTACTCATTATTTCTAAAACTCATAAAATATACCAACTTGAAAACATAATTTATTTCTATAGAAGAATATAAATTATTTTAAATAAAATAATTAAAAATTAATTATTCCAATATTGTTATAATTAATATTTACAAGAATATTCTTCATGGAGACTTCTGAGGCAGATATACTTGGAAGTTTCCATCTTGCAGATGGCTCATTTTCTTCGTATTCTAAATCAGATGAATTTAGAACTCTACTAGATTCAGTGGCAAACATATCCCGAAGGGGATTCTCTTCAGCTTTTTCTTTTTCATCTAATTCTCGAAAAGAAATAGATTTTCTGAATAAGTCCATTTTTCAAATAAAGAGTATTTGATCTTGAGTACTAACCTTGCGAACCAGATAGTCTTTCTAGCTCTTATACCAATTTTATGTAGGGGCTTCACAAATCAAGGCTTGCAACAGCAACAACATGCTGACTGGCCTTGTTAAGTCTCTTATTTGTCTTTGATCTCTCAAATTCCATTACACGAACCTACTTACACTGTCACGCTCTGTCGGCTTACACACGGCTCCTCTCGCCTTCAACATCCTTGGCTTCCTTGGGAGTTTTCGCGAACCTCTGGCGAACCTCAAGCGAATATGAGAGAGACAAATACTACCTTAACAGAAAATTTAACTCAGAGTTTCTAGTACTCAAGAATGCAGAAAAATTTTTCTCTTTATTTCTTCAAAGCTTCATTACATAGATTGATTGGACTCAGAAATATTTCCTGAGATTGACTGTACCAACATTTACCAGTAATAGCTTCTTAATGAATAAGATATCATCTGGAGGCTTCCTGGTTGAATACAGACTCAGTCTAAGAAAATATAATACTCATAACACACATAAACAACACTAGACAATTGATCTAGCCACTTTAGGTTATCACCAGTGCCGAGCACAGTGATGCGCAGGCTTCTCAGATCGACTTATAGACTTGGGTCATAACTTCGTGATGCAAGAAGATCAAGCTTATAGCTTGCAGATGCAGAGCAGGAAGATTGCAGACTCCAACTCTAAAAACCAAAAATCACACAAGAATTCTCACACTCTAATCCCTGATAACAACTGATGTCAAATGAATGAGCCTAACCCTCTTTATATAAGGTGTGAGGGGGGACAAACAATCAATTCGGATCTGACTAGATCTAAGATGTGGAAGAGGAATCATTGCTTTCGGGTAACGCCGAAGCAACATCCACACAAAGATTCCATCTTCCGGACATAGATATGTGGGTGAAAAATACAAAGTGGATGCCTTTTTGGTACAGAAGGCCCACGAGAAAACTATTTTGAATAATTACAAAGAGGATGATTTTTTACCGGAAAATCCCTTGGGAAAAACCGGTCACATTCATCCCGTGACTGGGGGACATTACATTGTGGAGAATTGTATTTAAGTGGAGTCCAAAAGAACCACTTTACACTTGGTCATCCAGGATTTGTATCCCGAGAAATTTTTACCTTTGGTAAGTTGCATAGTCCCAGGATTTGGTATAGACTCTCCGGACAATCATTGGCTTATTCAGAACAACTTGGTGCTTAATATTTATCATTACTAACCACTGATTATGTTGTCTCATGAACTATTTCAATATTTCAGTATCTTGTAAATGACGTAGCTCTCTCACAGTCTGGCAAGGTGTATGGAAACATTCACCAATATTTTCCATACACCAAGTGCATTCATTTTGGAAGTAAGATTCATAAAACATGGGATCTATGGAAGTTCTGTTAATTCCATAATCATTCCACCAATATCGTAACCAGTCGCACTATAGGTTCTGCTGCATGATCCATGTTGCCCCAAATTTGAGCTTGGTGTAGTGGGTCTCGTTCTTTCCATATTTGTTTAAGAGATCCCACCATAGCCTTTTGTATCCTAAGAAGTTATAAATAGTGTCAGGAAATATCAAATTTGGATCATTTCCCGGACATTGATTGAAATTGGTCCATTTCCACTCAGGATTACTGGTTCTGTTTTATGACTAAATAATTGTGATAGATTCTCCGTCTATCACCTCCTTCGGACTAGATAACTGAGATATCTAAAAATTCATTAGCTAATGACTGTTCGGCCTCATGGGATGTTGTCATGCTTTTTTATTACACCATTTCGTGTATCCATTTACTTCCTTTGGGATATACTCGGCGTTCTAGGACAAGATGCATAAGATCAGTATGATTTTGTAGATTTGCATCCAAAACTTTGGTATTTCTCAGCTACCATGTTGACTTCCATTCATCTCTATATTCTGGCCATTTTTTGTCTTATGGAATGGATCTTAAGATCTCTTTTTGTTGACTCTGGTCCCATTCAGTGACTATTACCATAACATTCTCCTGTTCTTGTGCCTGGAGAAATTCTCTGCTTAAAAAATCTGGCAAGTGATTGTCTTATCCTTTAATGTGTTCAACACTAAAGTCAAAATTTGCAAATAGCGCTTGCCATCTGGTGAACTTTGCTTCACTAGGATTTTTTATGTCATTTGTCAAGACTTTCTTCAAGGCTGAAGCATCAGTTCTTAACAAAAATTTCTTATTGACAAGATGGATTGCAAACTTATCAATAGAATTCCATGCGGCCTTTACCTCCCTTTCTATTACGGAATAATTATTTTCAGCTAGGCTCCAAATTCCGGAGGTGAACTGGACTATCTTCTCTAATACATCCTTCTCTTGTTTTAGTACACCTCCCCAACCAATGTCGCTTGCATATGATTCAATAATTTTTGAGGAGCTGTCATCAACAACATATAAGATTGGAAAAGATTTTACCTTGGCCTTTATCTTCTTGACAGCAGCTGTATGAGCATTAGACCACCGAGAAGGATTTTTCCTTAATCTCTGATTTAACAAAGATCTATCCTTTGCACAATCTTGATAAAAGTTTCCAACATAATTTAAACATCCTAAAAATCTTTGGAGTTGTGTTTCATCAAGAATAACATCAGGGAATTTATTTGCAAATTCCATTGCATGTCTTTGCAAGGATATTTTCCCATTCTGGATCATATGTCCCAAGAATTTGACTGAAGTCTGGAACATTTCAGTTTTATTTTTTCTAAGCACCAAAACATTTTGCTTGACCAGCTTCATAAAGATTTGTACATGTTTTAAGTGGTCTTGGAGCTTTTTAGAAAAAATGAGGATGTCATCTATATACACAAGCAACCAATCTGAATAGGATTTGAATATAGAATCCATCACCTTTTGAAACTTGGATGGTGTGTGTTTGAGACCAAATGGCATAACATTTCATTCATAATGGTCTGCCGGAATGCTGAAGTCAGTCTTAAATTTATCTTTCTCTGCAACTGCTACTTGCCGAAATCCTGATTTTAGATCAAATTTGGAAAATATCTTAGCTTTATATATTCTTCCAAGTAGGTCTCCTTTATGAGGAATCTGATAAGTATCATCGGCCAATACAGAATTTAATGGCTTGTAATTTATCACTAGCCTTGGGATCCCTATGATTTGCTTAGATCTCTTATTTACATAGAATCCATAGCAATTCTAGGGGTTGTTGGATTCTCTGATTAATTTTCTGCTCAAAAGCTAGTTTATCTCTTTTTCACATAAATCCCGGTATTCCTTATTCAAAGGAATAGCTTTGGATTTGCAAGGCCTACCTGTATATTTAGGTTTATAAGGTAGCTCTAAAAAATGTTGTTTTCAATGCCAAAAGGCATTTGGTTCTTCTGAACATCATTCTGCTTCTATCTTTGTTTTTATTTCAGAAATATTTTTCTGGACCTCTGGAGTTTTCAACTGTTCTCCTATATGTATGGAAGACTTGAGGTCTTTGAGCTCTGTTAATTTTGTTTCAGCCTTTTTTAGCTTTTGCATAGCCTATACCATAGTTGAAACTCTTGGATTTGAGATATAAGGCATATTTATCCTTTTGTAATCTCTATTTGAAGTAGGTACAGTGATGAAGTATCCAGCCTTATTATTTTCTAGTCTGATTGAACCATGTGGCTCAACTGCTGCCAGAAATACATTTCCTAATATGCAATCTACATGAATGTCTCCTACTACAAATTTCATTTTAATAAAATGATTTTCAAAACAGACTGCAGCTTTAGGGACTTCATATTGTAGGGTCTTTTCTCCTAACCTAATTATTTTTCTGGAGGTTTAAACCCAATACTTTGAAGGAATAGCCTTCTTATTGAAGATGTTAACATCTGAACCAGAATCTAGAAGTGTTGTAAGAGAAAACATTTCTCCTTTAATACAGACTTTTACCTGGACATGGTGTTGTTGATATTCTATTGCTAGCACACGCATTTCTCTAAATCCTAATGTAGGATCTTGCTTTCCTTCAATAATTTCAACTTTAGATTCTATGAGGGGTGCACTGTGCAGAGTGTAGTTGGTGCAATGACCAGAATTTTTTTTTGTCATCAGTTGCTTCCCTTTTTCTAACTAAGCAACTTGGGATTTCAGAATAGAAATTTCAGATTTAAGCATATGTATTTCTCTACTCACCTCCTCCAAAGTGAGTGAATGAAATTTTTTTTGTAGTTGATCCTGTTGATAAGATTTGGTGTTGCACTCGAAGGATGCTTCAATATAGAGCAGTTTTTTGCTAACACTTTTCTGTGTTGATGAGACCTGTGACATGAAAGCTTCAAGTAATTTTTTTTTCATGTCTCCTTCTTCCATCGCTCGAATTTGAGCAAATATTTTGAGCTCATCATCATCTGTCTAGGGCATAAGAACTTTTTGTTTGGGCTGTGAAGGGCGTAGTTGTTCTTCATAAGAGATATTAGATGAATAATCAGATTCAGAATCAGAACAGTAGTTGCAATTACAATTGTCAGAATCTGAACAAAAACATTGGAAATGAGCTTGTAATTCTTCAATAGAAGAATTGTAAGAGGAAGATATACTTTGTAATTATTCAATAGAATAATTTTAAGAGGAAGATATACTTTCTGTATCAGAAGAATATTCAACAAGATGTTGTTGTTGAATTACTAAACTTGAAAATTTTTCTATTTTGTGGTGTGGAGACCCACACTTTCTGCATTTGTCTTCAAACTTAACCACTGTCTTTCCTTTATTGAGAGGCTGAGACTTTTTGCCTCTGTTTTTCTTTGATTCATCACCATCAGGACATCTATTTGTAGTATGGCCAAGCTTGCCACACAACCAACATGTGATCTGATTCATCTTCTCATTTTTATGACTCTTAAGATGAATGTCTGATGGTTTATAGTAATGTGTCTTAGGGACATATTTATAATATCCCTTTCTCTTTGGAGATGGCCTAGAGGAGACTCTCCTTCTATCATTTCTGCTGATGAAATTTTGCTGTTTCTAAGCCTTTTTAGATTTCCTTTTTTTTTTCTTCTTTTCACAAGGGGGTCATCAATTGTGATGCCATATTTGCTACAGATATACTTACTGTCTGCCAATCTTGAAATCTTTTCTAGAGACTTTTTCATTTTGGAGCTACTACATAGACTAACTAAAGCTTTAGTAATGCCTGAATAAATTTCTCCCCAAGTGTATGTTTCAAAAGGCAACTGGCAGAATTCTTGCAACTTGATGAATTCTACAAGCTTTGAAGGAAAAGTTGCAAGGTAGACTTGTTTCCATAGAAGGTTCTTGGGATCCTTCACCAGAAATATTCTCTGCATCCAATCCCTATGAAAATATTCATATTGGCTCATTTTCATGCATTTCAAGTTCATCAATATAATTTCATTTTTGTCTGTAACAACAGACTCTGTGCCACACTAGTGCTTAATGATCATGGAGGTCACAACTCCAATCATGTTATTTGTGGTTGTGTTGTCAGTATTAAAGATTACATCTCCTACTTCATCCTTTAGGACTTTAGATTCCATTTTATTGATCAATGCCGGAGATGTTTCTACTTCCCACCATCTTAACAATGTTCCAGTGAAACATTGAATAAGAGTTTTGCATGCCTCAACTTCAGTTTTCCCTCTAAGAAAAATGATTTTATACTCAGTAATCATTAAATCTATCATTTGATCTGTCCCATGCTGAGATTATCAACATTCCACTCTCTTTGATAGTCAATATAGAATCCATGAGACTCTGGAAGTTGACCCATACCACTAACGTCAGGTGAAGGATATCTAGTGTACTGAATTTCCAAAGGCTCATAGACTGGGAGGAATTGATTTTCTGACTCTTTATCAGACCCTTTGAATAGAGAAGCAAGGGAGAATTTTTCTTCTAAAGTTCCTTGGGAAGATTGTCCCACTTCTCTTGGGAACAAATGGGGAACTTGTCAATTGAGCTACCAGGATTCTGGATATGTACATTTCTTTTATGCAGGAAAGAAGCTGGAATAGGCTTATCTATTTTAGAAGGATTTAGCTTCTCTAAATTTTCAGATAGCTCATAAATGAGTCCTCGAGTAGAATGTGCCTCCTGCACAATTTTGCATTCTACTTCGTCTAATTTACAAAGGGACTCTCTAGTATAAGATTTCAAAAGAGAAGTATCAAACTGAACATTATTTAAAGCGCTATTCACATCATTTACAGAGACCTGTAATTTATCACACTGCTCTTTAACAAAGCTAGTCTTGGCGACATTCATTTCAAGACCTTTAATGGCGGTATTTGACCAGTTCAACTTCTCATTGGCTTTTTGAATCCTGCCATCAATTCCAAGAGCATTATCATCTTTTAGTACTAGGGGAATGGCTTTTGCAGTATTCTGGGCCTCTATTAGAACGATACCTTTATAATGAGGGAAGGTAGTAGTGGTCTCAATCTGACTACCATCCAATGCTGAACAACTGTGCTGAGTGGAAGCAGGGGTTGTTGTATCAGTCATTAGAACAACCTCAAATTGTCTTTCCTTTTTCCAGGAGTAAAAGGATATCCACATATTTCTTTTTTTCCATATAATTTTTCCATTCATCTGACAATCTGATTTTTTCTTCACTAGAATGGGTGAGACCAAAATATTCAGCCTCAGGATGCGTATAAATATCCCAATTTAACATTTCTTTCATCCACAGGGTTGGAACTTTATTCTTTTTGCATTCATCCATAATAGTAAAGAACTTATGCATTTCCATGACTGATGGTTTTTTGCAGTCGGCTACAAGATCTTTAAACCTTGATTCTAGAATTAGATCATTCATTTTTTCAAGGTAACCGAGACCATACTTGGGCATATTTTCTAGTCTCATTTTGCTAAACATTTCAGTCAACCTTGGATCTTCATTCTCTAAGGATGGTAATTCATGCATCATCAATACATGTTCTAATTCATAAGGAAAAGTAATGTCAGAACATTTGGGATTTGGACATGGGTTGAAAGAAGTAGAAGCTGGGGCTTCACCCATTCTTAGATGATGGTTTTCATGAATGAAAATATCGGCTAAGCTGGAAAGGTTGACAAGGGATTTTCATTCTGGACAACTGACTTCTACAGAATTAAAGTTCAAAATCTGTGAAAATTCAAAAAAGGAAATATGTTTACAAGCTTGTGAAACAGAAGAGGAACAAGTAGTATTTACAGATTGGGGATCGTTGTACAAGGAATATCTTCAATAGGCTTCTTCAATCCTTTTTTTTCCAATGGTTGACCTTCTGGGGAAAGACAGAACGATAGAGGATTGATATTCTCGAATATTGGCAGAAGTAATACTTTTTGCAGAGGGTATTTTTGGATTTGGAATTACCCAGTGTTCTGGGAAGTTCGGGTCTTCCCATTTGATATCTTGGTGTTCTACCTTTTGATTTTTTGAATCGGTAAGAAAAACTACACTAGTCTTTGATTCTCGACAAGGCGTATGGAGGACAGTAGGATAGAGGGTGTTGGTGTGTCTAAAACAACCTCTAGTCTAAATGGCTATGTAATTTCTTTTCTTCAGCATATCAAACCCTGAAGTCTGAATTTGAAGTTGAAGGATCTTATCAATTGTTTCATCAAATACATAAACTGAAAAGTTTGAGTAACAATCGAACCAAACAGGGCCATTTTACAGGGGGGCCACAATTCCTCCAATGATAGAATCAGTGTATTTATTGTGAGTTGAATCTCTCACAGTAGCTAATACATATGTGTCTAGCCCTTGATGTGTTAATGCATTGATCCCTACTCTGATGCATCCCAAATGAAAATATGAGTTTTTATCCTTTTTTCTTCTGCTTGAAGCTATTTTGGATCTAACAGGGGAATAGACTTAATGTAGTCTAAATTTTCTTGGATATAACTAATAGACTCTTTTATTGATATTCTAGTAGCGGCTATAAGATGAAAAGCTGAAAAATCTGCATAGACTTCTGAGGCAGATATACTTGGAAGTTTCCATCTTGCAGATGGCTCAGTTTCTTCATATTCTAAATCAGATGAATTTATAACTCTACTAGATGCAGTGGAAAACATATCCCGAAGGGGATTCTCTTTAGCTTTTTCTTTTTCATCTAATTCTCGGAAAGAAATAGATTTTCTGAATGAGTCCATTTTTTTGAATGATTCCATTTAACAACCCTCATTTTATAAGAGTTTTTACGGTGGCTTACGCATGGGATATTACATACTCCCCCCCTTGAAGAGAACATCGTCCTCAATGTTCTTCTCTTGTTGGAACATTAACCTTTAATTTTCATTACCAATTATTCAGGCATAGTAAAATAATACTTCAGTCATACTTCCACAAAAACTCAAGGAGCACTAGCTCTTTAATAATCAAAATGATAAGAAAAACTCTATCAAGTGCATGTTGTATTTTGTTTAGGAGTTACACTAGTCTTTCTCTCCCACTAATGTTGTTTTAAAATTACTTTATTTCTCTCCCACAGTAAATTCAATCAAATTCAATCTCATGGCATTTAGCTCCAGCCATTTTCCTCTAGTATGTCAGGAATTTAGAGTTAAATAACTGATTATTTTATCTAACATGAGTTATTTTAGTTGCCTATATATTTCAATTTATTTCCTCTATGCATGCATATAGATAAGTCATTTATGACATGCTCATTTTCTCATAAAAACACAACCTATTTCATAGAAATTGTTGCTAAGATAATTTAATATATCATGCATGAAAAACTATAACACATGCAACAAATTTGAGACATGCAATTTACAATCTATTATAGCATCCAACATCTTTAGACAATTATAAAATCAGTAACAGAACATAGACATAATTTCATCTAATCATAGTTAATTTGTTCTGAATGATTTAGGAACCGAGCATATTCCACCCAACCATGAACTATCTACAATAGTTACCCATTGCGATAAGATGTACTTGACACTAGAATCAACAACCTCATTGATTCCTTGGTGATTTCTTCCCAGCTGATTTTTAGCAGCATCCTGCTTTAACGTCTGCCAACCTTTTTGCCTAGGCCTTTTTGTTTTATATTTTTCGAAAAATATACTCTTATTTTTCTTTAAAGCACACCTTTCTCTCCCATTGTGCTTTATTTTTCCCCACTTAGTATTTATCTCCAACTAAGTCATTAACATAATATTTCTCTCCCATTATGTTAATTTTTTCCTCTTTATTATTTTCTCCTAGGGATTTTTAGGAGACTTTTAGGGAAGGTCCAAGTTGAACTTATCCACCAATAGCTTTTCATAAGCTGGCAAGAATTCCTCTAAGACTCGATTTATTTCGTGAATACCCCAACCAATGTATTCATTAACTAAATAATAAAATAGATTATTGCATTATCACATTAGCCTCATCATGGCTTCCATAGCTATTGAATCCAATAATAATTCAATGTCTAAAAATACTAAATGTCTACAAATCCATTGTAATTTACCTAATTTTCCATTTTCATATTATCATTAAATAAAAGGAATATTTATATAGATCGTGCATCTATACTTGACCCTCAACATGGGTCCCACAATTTGTTAAAGTACATTGACAACAATTCATCACATGTAACATTCCAAATTTCCACATAATAATAATCATGTAACTTAGAAAAAATACATTAACACATCTTGCATACCATAGCATTATACTTTATTTAAGGTCTCACCTTAGCCACCATCAATATTGTAGAGAACTAACAGTCCCATTGAACACTAGGACACAAAATCTAATTTTTTTTCTTTCCTTACCATTAGCTTGCAGCCATGTAAGCAACAACCATTGAGGAATTTTGGGAAAATAATTTGAAATCATGCAATCTACAACCACTGTAGACTTTTATCAAATAATGTGCAAGCATGCAATCTAAAACCAATTCAAAATTCCAACAAACAGTTTGCAAGCATGCAATCTACATCCATTTTGGAATTTTAACAACAATTTGCAAGCATGCAATCTATGGTCAATGAGACATTCTACCAAATACTTAGCATGCATACAATCTACCTTCATTGAGGGACTAGTTAGAAGACACGAAATAAATTTCCATAAATATGTTTAAACTTTCAGAGAGTTAGTGAAACTAGAATTTATAGAATAGCATGAATCATATACATATCAGCAATGGTAAAATTTCTGCCAACAACACAACCAGCAATCCCTACAGGAGCCTCTAATCAAGAAAGTCGACCAAATTATGGATCCAAGTCTTAACATATATTTTTCTTGGAATAAACACGAGGGTTACATGATATCAATGTATGAAAACACCTTGATGTTAAGATTAATCACATCCAAAACTTCCATGGATGCAATTATTTAAAACAACAAAACTTTGGATCTCATTTATTT
Organism: Pinus albicaulis; assembly: GCA_034641835.2. Lineage (NCBI taxonomy): Eukaryota > Viridiplantae > Streptophyta > Pinopsida > Pinales > Pinaceae > Pinus > Pinus albicaulis. The sequence continues at coordinate 981,328,741 of CM076575.1, forward strand.
CGAACACATGGAATGCAAACTTTCCTCTACAAATCTAAATGAATAAAGAGAACCCACAATTATGCTACTATGAGTTGTTCATTTACCTTAAGTTCACTATGTGAGTTCCACTTCACTCATTGATTATTTTTAACAACTAAATAAGTTCATTCAATTTTTTTTTTTCAACATTCCATTGTCCTCTTCATGGTCAACCCCAACTTCTAAATTATTTAGTTATCACACCAACCATACATGCATTAATTATTTATAAGAAGGGCATATTAACATTAGCCATGTTTTTCCACTTTTTTTTTTCTTATGCACCATAATCATTTTTCTAATATTATGCATGAAAAGGTTGGTAATTAATCTACACTATAACCAGTGAGTGCTTAGGATGGTTCATAGGTACAATAGAGGTTTTATTGTCTTTTATCCAAAACCATATTCAAATGTCATGAGTACAACTTTTAAAGAAACATTATAACTTTCTACTCTTTCATGCAGCCATTAATCATGCATCCTAAATCTCATGTTAATTGTAGTATACTACAAGTTTAATTAAAATCATACCTGAGATGATGCCCACTAGCATCATATCTCTACTTCTTATTTTCATAATGATTCCCAAAAGGTGCTAGTGTTGCAACCTTTTTCTCTGATACCATTTGTAACATAACTCGATAACCTCGCAGGAAAATTCATGGAGTTAGGAAAAATTTTCAACATCTACGAATGTGTAACTTTATAAATTACTTTCCATATTTCCTCATTAACCATTAGAATAACTATCATCATCACCTAGAGAAATATTTTTTAAAAAGCATAGTGAGTGACACAACCATTAACTCTCCTTGTTGTAGCATATTAACTTAAATTTCCTGCTATAACTATGCATCGATCCCATGATCATTTTAACTCAATTATTAAGTCACATAATGGATAATATAAACATCACATCATGAAAGAAATTAACATCATGAAAATGACACAATGAACAATCACATCACTAGACACTGATATACCCTGGAAACCTCGTAGGGTGAAAACCAGCAAACGTTTAATTTTATTATTAAATGCTAGTGAGGGTTGTCACCCCTCACTCAATGGCTATAAGGGTGTCCATCCCTCGACCATTGTCATAAAAATTTACATAGAAAAATAATCTTAAATGAAACATAACTAACTATAAGCTATTAAAACCATCATGATACCATTTACCCATGGATCCTCAGTCTCAGTCTTTGTAGTCGAGTTGTTTCCTTCAGTTGGTCATCCTGTAGTTGGAGCTACTAAACCTGCATGGACTAATAAATCTTTATCTTCGAAAATGTTAAATTTGAAAAATAATTTTCTCAAGTCACCATATTTTCTTGTCATTGTTGTCGTCAGCACACTTGATATCATGATTAGACAAATTATTAATAATCCAATAATCAATAATTATTTGTGACACTTCAACACTATTTGTATGTATGTATAAAACATAACCACATTGACATGAAATTCTTTCTTTAACATCATTTCACATACATTAGTAACTAATAAATCACTATCAAGCATCATCTTTCCAACAAACGCTAACAAAATCTTGCATGCACTTTCATATTATTTCCTAAAGAAATCTAACGACCTATATAATAATATTGTGCATGCAAATGCATAACAAGCTTTCAAGATAACTATACCAAGAATAATTTATTTTCTTGCCTACTATTATGTGTTCTTTTCCAAAGGAATTAATGCAATAGATGTTATACTTATGCATGTGAATTCATGTTCTTTTCCAGAAACATCTTTCCCACCCAAGAGCTATTGACATTGGCTATTATGTATAACAATGCCAGCTCTATTTCAAACAAAGTTAACATACTAGTTATAATTTTGTGCATGCAATAACATAGCTTGTTATTCCTACATGTAAGATATATATTTCTTTCCAAAAGAACTTAATAAATATTTCATGGAAAAATAAACATTTCTTTTCCAAGGGGTCAAACGCATACCACTTATTCTTTCATGCATGCAAAGGTACATTTCCCTCTCATCCAGAATATCTAACCCAATAAATATGCATAATATTCTCCCAAATAAATCTAATACCATAGCTAATCCCTTTAGGTTTGTAAAATGAATTTTATTTTTCCCAAAAGAGGGCTAACACAATAAATATTATGTGATTGAATTTTCCTTTTCTCTAGAAATATAATACCAAAAACTATAATTTTACCAGGCATGCTAGCATATATGTTTCTCTAAATAATATTACATAATAAAGCATGTGATTACTACTTTTCCTCAAATAATCTATTCAAATAATGCGTACAAGGATATACTTTTCTCTTCAATTCTTTTTGAAGAGTTCTAACATAATAATTGCTTCCTTGCATACAAATATATATATTTATTTTCTAAGGATTTTTACACCCTAATTATTTTTTTTCCAAAAGATAGCTAACTCACTAGCTATTATGCATGAAATACAAAATATTTTCTTATCATTTCACACATCAAAGAGATTTGTAATATTTCTTCAAGAAATAACATGAATAACAAATCCTTCTCAAATAACACAACCAATTTCCTTTTATGCAAGGTTTTATGTGATCTACCCCTCACATAAGTTATTTATATCTTTTTACATGACTCAAGCTCCTTTCAATAAAAATATATTATTGTCATTTCATATTTCTTGAAAGAAACAATGCATATCCCTATATTATATTATATTATATTATTTTTATATAGTATGTTAATTACATGTTATTATACAATTTAAATAATATAAATTTTAATTAATAGCATCTATAATTAAGAATTTATAAATTTATATTTATATTTTATTTTAATTTATTTAAGTACAAAGGAAAAATGCATTAGTTTTTCAATGATAATGACTTTTTCTTGAAAAACTTGTTCTTATTTATAGTCAAATCAATACACTTTTTTTAATAATTTTATTTTGGTACAAATTTTTAATTGAATTTAACTATGGTTACATGGATTGTGGTGCAAAAAGTGAATTGAAAATTGAAAAATATTATTTTATTGGTTTAGCTATTATTTTATTATTTCCTTAGGAGGCCCATTTTAGACCTAAAAATTCCCCTAATTGGCATGCAACATAAAACAACGGGTCAAGCCAAGAGGATAGGGATTCGAGTTAAGAAAATCTACAAGATGGAGGTATATGGTTGCGTTGCCATGATGGGCAAGGAAGAAAAAATGGTGAGGTGGGATGAGGGTGAATTGTGGCACAAGTGATTGGGCCATTTTCATCATGGAGACTTGAAATTCATGCAGCAAATATATACTCAACCTCCAATGAGAACACTTTCTCATTTACATCAGTGCAATGTTTGCACCATGGGGAAGTATGTAAAGTCCACCTTACATGAGAAGGAGAACCATGCTTCAGGGATCCTTGAGAGAGTTCAAACCGACGTGTGTGGACTATCCTCAGCTTATTCAATAGAAAAACATAAGTACTATGTAATATTTGTCAATGAATTTTCTCAGAAATGTTGGATCTTCTTCATGCAGAATAAATATCAAACATTATATAAGTTCTGTGAGTTTAAGGCATTGGTGGAGAAAAATTCGGGGAAGCAAGTGAAGGCTCTTAGAATCGATAATGGTGGAGAATAAATCTCTAACAAATTCAATAACTTCTACAGAAAAGAAGGAATTAGAAGAGAACTCATAGCACCTCATAACCCACATCAGAATGGGGTCGCGGAGAGGAAGAACAGAATGATTGTGGGTGCAGGATGAGCGATGTTGCAAGATCTGAGCCTACCAATTCATTTTTGGGAAGAAGCATGAAACACTATGGTCTATATGTAGAACCATTGTCTTCATAAGGTACTTGGCATGAGTACACCTGAAGAATATTTCACTGGTAAGAAACCGGATGTTTCACACTTTAAGATTTTTGGCTCTTCTGTTTATGTGCATGTGACCAAGGACATCAGGAAAAAACTATAACTGACTGTTGACGTTGGGATTTTTGTGGGGTACACAGAAATATCCCATAATTATCATGAGTATTTTCCAAACATCAGAATGATTGTTGTGCGATGGGATATAAAATTTTATGAGGGGAAATCCATGCGATTGTTCTTTGAGAGCAAGTTGGACTTGCATGTGGAGGAGGAACTACTGGTTCCCAAAGATGAGTCTCAAGATGTGGATGATCCACATGAGGAGGTTCATGGAGTGGATTAAGCCACTCATGCAGATCCATCAATCAGAAATGGTAGAAGGCGCGCCACGGAAGCTGATAGGCTCAGACTTTATGCTGCACAGAACGTAAGAGCCCCTACTTCACAGCGCAGAGAGAGATAGTCTCCTAACTAATTTACTAGATACATGGCTCTTATGAGAAAATTTATTGTGACTGGACCATCTTCCTTTCAGGAAGTAGTGCAGCATCCCACTTGGGTTGATGCAATGGTGGAGGAGTACGACTTCATTGTAAAAAACAATGCATGGGAACTTGTCCCAAGACCAGCTGATAAATCAGTGGTAGGTCCGAGATGGATCTACAAGGTAAATCAAGTTGTTGATGGGAGTGTGGAGAAATACAAGTACAGATTTGTGGCTCGGGGGTTTCTCAGATATGGAGGGGATAGACTATGATGAGACCTTTACACCTGTCACAATGTACTCTTCCATAAGGACCATCCTTTCACTCTCAGCATAGATGGGTTGGTGCATTCATCAAATGTATGTGAAAACTACATTTATCAATGGGATCATTGAGGAAGAGGTGTACATAGAGAAACCTGAAGGTTTTGATATCTTCAACAGTGAGTCGCATGTGTGCTGACTCAAAAGAACGATGTATGGGTTGAAGCAAGCATCCCGTGCTTGGTACACTTGGATAGAGAGCTATTTCACCAGACTGGGCCTCACCAAAAGTGAAGCATATCCAAACCTATACCAAATTGTGGTTGAGGGTAAGCTATTGATAATTTTTCTTTATGTTGATGATTTCATTTTGACTGGTGATGAGAAACAGATACACTCATGGAAGGAAGATATTTCAAGGGAGTTCGAAATTAAGGATATGGGCCTCCTTCATTATTTCCTTGCAATGGAAATATGGCAGCGGGATGGTGAGATTTTTGTGTCTCAAGGAAAGTATGCAACGAAGATACTGGGTAAGTCTAAAATGGAGAGCTACAAACCCATGGATACTCCTCTTCCAGGAAATTGGAGCAAAGAGTATGCTACTTCTAGAGAGGTAGTGGATGCTACTGTCTATCGACCGTTAGTGGGTTTGCTAATGTATATAGTGAACACGGGACCGAACATTTTCTATGTGGTTAACCAGATGACTCAAGCTATGTTTAAGCCTACCAATCTCTTTTGGAAGGCGGGGAAGAATGTCCTGAAATACCTGAGGGGCACATCAGAGTATGGTCTATGGTCTAAACAGACGGACAGAGTGAAGTTGCATGGCTTCACTGATGCAGATTGGGCTGGCAGTCCATTGGACAAAAATAACACATCAAGGGAGATCTTTAGAATTGGATCTATAGTTTTTTCTTGGTACAGCAGGAAGTAGAGATCTGTGGTACTCATTTCAGCGGAAGCGGAATACATGGTAGCAAGTCAAGTTGCATGTGAGGCTATTTGGATGAGAAATATCTTGGTTGGTTTGTTTGGTTCTCAGATGGATTTGACAGTGATTCATTGTGATAATCATAGCTACATTAAACTCTTGATTAATCTTTTGTTTCATGATATTTCCAAGCATATAGATATCCGGTACCATCATCTAAGAGATTGTGTATATAGGAGAATCATGTTGCTTTAGTACATTCCCACGGAAGATCAGGATGCATATATTCTGACGAAGGTTCTCACTAGGATAAAATCTGAATACCATTGAGATAGGATCAAGGTGAAGGATAATGCCTTTCTTATTGAGAGGGATTTTTGAGATTCAACAAGAAATTTTTTTGGCACCGATGATCTTAGTGAAAATTAAACACCTACACTAGGGTGGGGCCCACGGGCTATTTTTAGGTGCATGTCTATTTTTATTATCCCTTAATTTATATGGAAATTAAACTATAATCTATTCTCAATGTGGACTTGAAAATAGTTAACTGAAGTGGAAAATCAGTTAGCTAAGTGAATTTCGAGTTAGAGGTTGGTTGGTGGGACATGTAGAGTAATTCTAGTCGTAACTGAGTGATTCTAGTTGTAACAGAGTTGGAAGTGAAGTGGTGCATGATTTTGTGCAAGTGGTAAATATTTTAACTCAATTAAGTGAGTTAAACTCAGTTGTGCTAGTTGTAACTGAAGATACAGAGTGAGAGATCAAGTGAATTAAATATTAATTAATTCACATGTAGTGATCTCACATGCAACTGAAGATTTACTAATATTAAGTACATGCATGTCAGATCCAGTGGAGGCCCAATTGATTTCTAGGTGAAAGGGAAGATAACTATCATTTGTGACATTATCCTCTTGCACACATGCAAGCACGCACACATTGGATGTGCCCATGATAATTGTGTAGTCAAGGCAGGCGGGATTGCATTCAGCAGGGATTGCACAGTGAAGGCAGGTTGTTTGTGGACAGTAAATTGGCTAAGGGATTTGCTAATTTTTTTATGATACTGTGAGACAATTAAATGATTTATTGAGGGCTCTTGTGAGAAGTGTTTTATATGTAATTGTTTCATGATCCATAACATAATATACAATATAATATAGTGGGGTTTTTAGTTGTAATCATTCCCAGGGAAATTATCTGTATTGTGTGTGATTGATATTTATTCATGCTTATGTGATTGGTTATTATTTTTTTAATTCCACAAAGATTTGTAGAAGCGATTCAGTATTTAACTTTAGCAAATTATAAGATCGGGTGAATCCAAGATATACATGCATATTCTATAATTTCTACATAATTTACAGGGTAAGTTCCTTAGATCAAATACCAAAATTCGCCTCTCACAAATATATCACAGATAAATACACCGATATTTTATGTGCTTAAAACCCTTGAAGAGGAAAACAGTCCACGGCTTGAGCCAACGCGACCACTCCAGGAAATTTATTAATATAAAGAAAGAAAATTTACATAATCTTCCCTCATAAACGGTTACCAAAAAAATAACCCTCCATGCACTTTAAATAGATATCATGGACCAATCGGGTGTTAAGCCACGAATCAAGTTTCGATAATACCAAGGAGAGAATGAACCATCGGATCACTACATATCTTGACTGTACATAATAAAGAAACACACTTTACCTAACTCTATGCTAGACCAAATTATACTTAACTATTTCCTATGTGTCAAAATATCCTAACATCCCTACTTAAGAACAACCTAGAATAGGATTGAAGGATTTACAAAGGTAACACAGTAGGAGACTATTTCCTATGTGTCGAAATATCCTAATAGGAAGCGCTTAAAAAAATTCTTAGATCGTAAATTTCCTAGCACCAAATACTAGCTGGACCCCAGTATGACATAGAAGCACACATGTAGACAGGTCGTAGTGAAAGAGTGACAAGTGGTAGGGATAGATGTTAAACCCTTGGTTAAACTGAGAGGTGGGAGGTGAATAAGTTTAATACATTCATGGACTTTTAAGCTTTCCTTTAAAATTATTTATACCTTCAATTCATAAACAACTTATAATATAATGAAAAAACAATCTTAATATGTGAGCATAAAGTCTTAAGAAGATTAAATACAGAATATCAACACATAATCATCATGCACATGTACAACAGATATAAGTGGAAACCCATAAGGGAGAAAACCACATCTTATTATTGTTTTGATGCAAAGGCAAGCTCCAATTCTCTCTCACCACTGATTTTATGTAGGCTCCAACCTACGAGAGGCTACTACCTCAAATTCTTCAAGCTACAACTTGCAACGAAGCTTCAACTCCCATATGTTTTCTGCAAGATACAACCAATAGGAGGCTCCTACCTCAACCAACCCCAGCTAAACATCTATCAAGCTACAAATTGAAATGGAAGCACCAACTCCCATGTATTTTTCTGTAGGCTACAACCCACAGGAGGCTCCTACGTCAACCAACTACAAGTGGACATCTATCAAGCTACAAATTGATATGGAAGCACCAACTTCCTCACTCTACAATAGAATAATATGCTGATTTACCTGGATATCAGCTCTGTTTTCCTCCTTCTTCATTTTTTCCCTTCCAGCCTTCAAATCTGTTTCATATCAGCTCTGGATCTTCACAACATCTCTATATTCTCTCTCTCATTCTTCCTCTCTCTAAAATTCTGCACCTCTCTTACATTATTCTGCTCTTTTCAATTCTGTAGCTTGTTAACCTCTTATGCATTCTTCAAATCTGTTGCATCCTCTCTCTTTCTTCCCCCAATTTTCGTCCCATTCTGCACATGGATATTATATGTTTTATATAGATATATTCATGACCATTTTCATTCTCTATGGGAATATGAAGTTAACAGACATGACTTTTTCCTTTCACCAACTCATTTCTTCACTCAACATATTCTGAATGTTACCACAATATGTACAATTATTATAGTATCAAGTGGATTTTTTTTTTCTTGGGAGACTTGTCTTTGCATCCCAAACAATATAATAGAATTAATACATTTCAGTTACAAACAAATATTTCGCTCAGCCTTTTCAGCTTCTTAGATTTTTTGTGGGTTTTCCTCTTCTTCTTCTTGTCCCTTTCTCTTTTATGTTTCTGCAGTTATATTCCAACTATGTTGCATGACCGCCTTTTTGTCTGACTCTACCCATGTCATTGCATTGTTCTACATGAGTTCTGGATCCTTTTTCTTACCTGAGCCTTTTCTTTTTGTGTTCAGAGTTTTCTTTTGTTACTTGAGTCTTTTCTTTCACATTCATCCTTTTCATTTGACTCACTACCGCAACACTATTCTGCACGAACTCCTAGTCCTTTGTTATGCATTCAGGTCTTTTCTTTGTGACCTATGGGGTATGGTCAACATAAACACCCTTTTAACACTCAGTGGAATAAAAATTCAGAGTTAATTCAACATACATACGTTAGCAATCAAAAAATGCATATTTTATATAACAAAATTCACATCAAAGACGCAAAACAGGGGTTATCGGGTCCCACAACCCTTGACCAATCACAATACATCACACTACGCATGCCCACAACTTTTAATGTTTAGCACTTAAACGTATCTCCTGCCTTATGCGATATGCGATTGCATCATATTACATCCAACGTACCTTATCGTGTGAACCTTAAGCACAAAAACATAAACTCTGTGATGTGAAATAATGCATAGTGCTGACACATGGCTCCTCCCTTTCACCGCATCACAACTTTCTAACCTTATTGAATCACAAACAAATTAACATACCTTAGTGTTATCTGCTAACATTTGTGATGTGCAGGCTCACTATTAGTTGTCCGTCATTGATCTACCGCGATATATAATGGTCCTCATTTGATTGCACTTCACACTTTATAAGATTTAATTTGTGGTCACCCTCTATTTCTTGCGATCTCTGATATTTTTCAGCACTGACACGTGCCCTTATCCACTTTGCATCACATACAGTTTAACTTCCCTTGCGACTGCCTTAACAAAATCCACTAACATTTGTGATGTGTGAACTCACTATTCACCGCTCGCCATTGATCTGCTACACGATCTAACGGTCCTCGCTTGTATCCTCGCCGGTCCACTTCGCATCACAAGTTAAATAACTTAACTTGCAAAGTCTTAACCGTAAACATTATACCCTATGATGTGCGCTTTCGCGATTTAATCTCATCCGTTCATCTCTAATCTTCACTTCTGTGATCTAATCCTGACCGTTTTCCCATCCTTCACGCGACTCTTCTTCATCTCTTCTTCCCACTCTGATTTCTACCTTTAAACCTTAAAACTTCATTTCTATGATTCTATCTTCGACGTCCGATTACCTCCCTTGAAATTCTTCTAAGTTTTCTCTTCCTTAGTCAATTTTCCTTCTTGCTACAACCACCGCTACTCTTCATCTCTGCTATCATTCCTGAGATTTATTATGTTTCTAAAACACGTTGATCTCTCCTGAGCTTCTTCTTCTATTTGTTATTCATTCTGACTTGACATTATTACGCTTGCTGCAAGCCTTAAACGCGCCGATCTCTCCTGAGCTTGTTTTGTTGCCTTTGCTCCTTTTCTTCCTTAACTTCTTCTCTGCTGCCTTTGCTTCCTTACTTCCTTTGCTCCTTGTCTGCCTTAACTGCTTTTGCTCTTTTGTTCCCTTTTCTTCTTTCGCTTCTAAATTTTCTCCTCTCTGCTCCTTTGTCTTTGCTGATGGTTTAATGCTGCTTCTTTCCTCTCTACTGCTCCTCTGCCTTTACTTTATGTTTTCTTACTGCATTATTGCTTGATATTCTTCTTTACCTTATTACTGCTACTTCTCTTCTCCTTTGTCTTAATGATAGTTCAGGTGGTGCTCCAGTGTGCTCCTTTTCCATCAATTACAATATTTCCCACAATATCCCCATTTGGAATTGATAGCAACACTTCCTCCAACACTCCAATACTTCCTCCAAGACTTCCTCCCCCTTTCATTCTAAGAAGTGTCTTTCCTCCTCTGCTTGCTTTTCAAAAGAGCCTTTCTTCTTCTGCTTGTTTTTCCTCCCCCTTTGACATCAATGGAAAAGGGTTGCATATTTCCCAATGTATTTTCCATCTTTGCATTATTTCTCTTTGAGTTGTGTATAGGCCTTCTTCTTCTGACTTTAAAGAAGAAAACATGGCTTTATTTTTGGCCATGTGGTAAGAGGATCCACAATCAATGAGCCACTAATGAGAATGAGAATAAGACGATACATTCATTGCATAACTAGATCTTGATGCTTTAAAACCACAAGAAAAAAGTGTCATTCCTAAAGGTGAATTTGAAGAGTTCCCCAAATTGATGTTGTGCTTCTTCATTGTTTCTTCCAAGACTTCCATCTTCTTAAAACAAATTGACTCTACATGGCCTTCATGATTACAAAATTTACCATGTCTCTCCGTCTTCTTCCCTTTGTTTTTAGTCGCCTTATCATTTTTTTGAGTTTCTTTTCAGTTTGCGGATGAAATTTATTAAGACCCTTGTGTGGTTTACGACCATTATTTTTAGTTTTATGCTTCTTAGGATTCTTTGTATATGTTTTTTGCTAGGCTGCTAAGGCTTTCTTAGAAGATTTTCCAGTATTAATAATACCAAGTGTAATATTTTTTCTTGTTCTCTTATCAAAGAATCGCAAAACGCATCAAAAGAGGGGGACTTGTAGGTCATTCCTTAAGAAATCAAGGCTTCTCTAGTGGAATGGAAGGTGGAAACAAATACATAGTATGCAGGTCCAAGATTAGGAAGAATGGAATAGACAAGACTAAGATCTTCCTTTTTGACATTACAACCTTCTTAAAGAAGTCTAAGGGTCTTGAATTTGGACAAAAAGTCTTCAATAGAGGAGAAATTATTGGGGTGTAAAGTAAGAAACTGATTTCCAAGATGGTGTGCTTTGATTTCATTTTGAATGCCAAATATAGTATTTAGCTTTTTCATGGCTTCATGAGGGGAGTCAATTTCTTGGATATGAAATCTAAGATCGTGACACTAGCACATTTGGCCCAATTTTTGACAGTAAAAATGTCTCTCTTGCAACACATAGGCATCCCAAGAGCGACACTTTAAGGCGGGGAAAAATGTGTTTAGCTATTACGTTGTAATTTTGGCACTTCAGTAAAGTGTCGGAAGAGCGACACATTTTCTGATGTTTCCAGACGGTAGTCGCTCTTCCGATGTTATCAAAATTGTCGCTCTTCCGACGTTATCCAAACCGTCTCTATTACGATGTTAGTTAAACCATTGGTCTATCGATGTTTCACACCATCTTTCTACCGACGATACATAACTATCAGTCTTTCGACGTTTTGCAGGTTTTAAAAATAATGTTGCTCTTCCGATGATTCTGACTGTCCGTCGCTATTCCGACATGTGTGATTTTTTGACGCTCTTCCAACGTATGTGGCTTTTCGTCACTCTTCCAATGCCTGTGACTTTCCATCGCTCTTCTGACGTCCTACAGAGTTGGTCGCAAGTCCTACGGGTCAGACTTCGTCCAACATCCGTCGCTATTCCGATGTGTGTGACTTGTCATCGCTCTATCGATGTCTTGCAGACTATGTCAGATGTCTGACATCTTGCAGTCGTTTTCGCAAGTCTAATGGTTGGAAGTGGATAGAAAGTGTCGGAATACCAATGGAAAATAATTTATATGGAAAAAAAATGGGTGCAGTCTTCCACCTCCAGGAAGGTGCAATCTTCCTGCTCCAAGAATACGTCCAATGATATCATATCATCTCAAGGAATGTGTACTGTGATGGCAGATGACCTTGATAGGTACTGTGATGGCTTACCTACAAGTTGTACAAGCCTCAGTTAAAAACTATGTAATTAGTAGTGCTCGTTCTAGAAGAGAGAGTAGATGGGTGTCCATCCGGGACTTCCAGCTTGACAAATTGTATAAACTCATTAATGGGACCCAAAAAAAGCAGGGGAAAATACATTACCCATGGGTTTCTCACCCAGCTTCAGCACCGCCTTATAAATTAGCAAAAATATTTACCTGCAAGTCAAATTTCCTTTATCATAGCACTTGAGACGGGAATGTTTAAACTTTCTACACTGTAACTTGGACAACTCAGCCCCTTAGATGTTCTTTTTGCAATCATGTCTACATTCATTGAAAACATTGAGGTTATCATAGTGGCCTGATGATCAAAATTGAAAACCATTGTCCATTTAACTTGAGACTGAAAGGAAATATGATGTATTGCTCCAATGTCCTGTTGTGAACAACATATTGAGAAGGGTAAGAAGATCAACTGGAAAATAGCCTTTGTTTGGATCAAAAAAATAAAACACTCAAACAAATTGTCTTGCTGACCAGAAAAAGAACCCATGCATTAAATTTATCCTTAATCATTAAAATTAATATAAGATTATTTTTATACTGGAAGTTGGACAACTCAGCCCCTTAGATGTTCTTTCTGCGATCATGTCCGCATTCACTAAAATTTTATGGTCATCATAGCTGTCCAGAAATGTAAAATAAAAGCCTTTATCCTTATTAACGAGAGACTAAAAACCAAAATATAATGTGTCCCCCAATTTCCAACAGTAAAGGTGTATAACAATAGCATGGCAAGAAAAAGAATCAAATAGGATTTAGTTTTCTTAAATAACTGAATTTCTCTCACAGAGAGTATCCTGATGACCAAATAAAGTAGCCAAATTTCTACTTCAATACTAGACCTCGTTAATTCAAGTGCAAAAAAAAAACACAATAGTAAATAATACAAAGGAATATCAATCAATGTACAAGGAGACCACAATAGAGAAAAAAAAAGCAAGCTGAATACATCGGATTGAAATAATAAACTACTTTTTCTAACAACGACTGCCTTCCACAATAATAAACTACTTTTTCTAACAACGACTGCCTTCCACAATAAATGGCCATTAAAAGAGCCGCGGAAATATGAAGTATCGCACCTTCATAGTCTCCCAAACTATGGGATAAGGATTGGTCACCTTGCTATCCATGATTGCATCTCAGATAACTCTAAAAATTCATTTCCTAGAGGACATTTCAAAGTGGTTTTGGCACACCATTGGGAGCACTTTGTTCTTTGTCAAAACCAAAAAATCAGAAATAGTTCTCAAAGAAAATTCAAGACTGAGGAAGCCACAGTATATGGCTTTTTAAATTGGCTTAATCCAACCTTCACAAATTACCTTTCACTAAGATATCTCATGTAAACCCACACCATTCCACTAAAACCAATTTCTACAACATCATATTTCCAGCCTCGTCACTTGATATTAGTGATCTAAAACTCCCATAAACAATTTTCTGAAATAAAACAAAGCATTCTTAATCTGAAGAGTGGCTTGGAGCTACACACCAAGAACTAAATTGTCTATGATGCAGACATGAAACTTGCAGAAAGTTTGAGCATCCTTGACATAGTAGTTACCCATCAGATCTGGCCCCTAGCAATTAAGATAGATGAGCACCACAATTTGCATCTCATAAACTACCGACATCATAGACACAGATATGATATGATTCTAAATTTATGGAAGAGGATCACTTATGGAAGAGGATTCTACATTCTTTGTTTTCTTAATATTGCCACCATATTAAGAAGGGACTGCTAGTTTTATTTACTCTTTTTTTTAGGGCGGTAGAGCCTCATTAATGTGCACTAGTGTTATATGTTCCCTAATATTGTCCCCTTTCATGCCCTCGAAAAGAAAATTACCCATCACAAGGAGTTTCCTTGAAAGACAAATCCCAGATTATTCTTTTTAGGGTGCTACCATGCATTTCATCTAGTACTATGGAAATGCTTCAAAGGCATGCATAGTTTTCATTCAAAAATTCAGTTTATATTTCAAAATATATAAAATTCCACCTTCACATGATCTTGGATTGTGTATATTTTTATCTATATTGTAATCTAATCAAAGATTCCAAGTAATAGAAATGTGACCATGAAAAGCTGAATTTTCTAAAATGTAAAATTACTGTGCAAACTCGTCCTATATCAACTATCAAGACTTACCTACAAGTTGTACAAGCCTCAGTTAAGAACTATGTAATTAGTAGTGCTCGTTCTAGAAGAGAGAGCAGATGGGTGTCCATTCGGGAATTCCAGTTTGACAAATTATATACACTCATTAATGGGACCCAAAAAAAGCAAGGGAAAATACATCACAAGGTTACATGTTCTCCTATATTTTGGCCCTATGTGATCACCTAATGGTTTCTAACCAAGCTCCAGCACCACCTTATAAATCAGCAAAAAGATTTACCTGCAAGTCAAATTGCCTTCATCATAGCAGTTGAGATAGGAATGTTTAAACTTTGTACATTGTAACTTGGAAAAATCATCCCCTTAGATTTTATTTTTGTAATCATGTCTGCATTCATTGAAAACATTGAGGTTATCATAGTGGCTCAGTGATAAAAATTGAAAACCATTGTCCATTTAACTTGAGACTGAAAGGAAATATGATGTATTTCTCCAATGTCGTGCTGTGAACAACATATTAAGCAGGGTAAGAAGATCAAGAGGCAAATAGCCTTTGTTTGGATCAAAATAATAAAACACTCAAACAAATTTTCCTGCTAACCAAAAAAAGAACCCCTGCATTAACTTTATCCTTAATCAGTAAAATTATTATAAGATTATTTTTATACTGGAAGTTGGACAACTCATCCCCTTACATGTTCTTTCCGCGATCATGTCTACATTCACTAAAATTTTATGGTCATCATAGTTTTCCAGCAATCTAAACTAAAAACATTTATCCATATTAACCAAAGACTAAAAACCAAAATATAATGTGTCCCCCAATGTCCAGCAATAAATATGTATTACAACAGCATAGAAAGAAAAAGAATCAAATAGGATTTAGTTGTCTTAAATAATTGAATTTCTCTCATGGAGAGTATCCTGATGGCCAAATAAAGTAGCCCAGTTTCTACTTAAATACTAGACCTCGTCAATTCAAGTGCAAACAAAAACACAATAGTAAATAAGACAAAGGAATATCAATCAATGTACAAGGAGACCACAATAGAGAACACAAAAGCAAGTTAAATACATCAAATTGAAATAATAAACTACTTTTGCTAACAAGGACTGCCTTCCATGACAAATGGCCATTAAAAGAGCCACAGAAATATGAAGCATCTGCACCTTCATAGTCTCCCAAACTATGGGATAAGGATTGGTTAATTTCTATCCATGATTGAATCTCAGATAAATCTGAAAATTCATTTCCTAGAGGACATTTCAAAGTGGTTTTGGCACACCATCGGGAGCACTTTATTCTTTGTCAAAACCAACAAATCAGAAATAGTTCTCAGAGAAAATTCAATTCTGAGGAAGCCACAGTATAAGGCATTTTAAATTGGCTTAATCCAAACTTCACAAATTACCCTTCACTAAGATATCTCATGTAAACCCACACCGTTCCACTAAACCTAATTTCTACCACATCATATTTCCAACCTCATCACTTGAGATTAGTGATCTAAAACTCCCATAAAAAAATTTCTGAAATAAAACAAAGCATTCTTAATCTGAAGAGTGGCTTGGAGCTACACACCAAGAACTAAACTGTCTATGATGCAGACATGAAACTTGCAGCAAGTTTGAGCATCCTTGACATAGTATTTACCCATCAGATCTAGCCCCTAGCAATTAAGATAGATGAGCACCACAATTTGCAGCTCATAAATTTCCGACATCATAGACACATATATGATATGAATCTAAATTTATGGAAGAGGATCACTTATGGAAGAGGAATCTACATTCTTTTTTTTCTTAATATTGTCACCATATTAAGAAGGGACTACTAGTTTTATTTACTCTCTTTTTTAGGGCGGTAGAGCCTCATTAATGTGCACTAGTGTTATATGTTCCCAAAGATTGTCGAATCTCAGTTTATGAAAACAAGTGCAAGGAAGGGGACAGAGTGAAGAGATATTTCAGCGAAGGAAGTTAGGAGCTGCTAAATTGGAGATTGGATACTAAGTGATTTGAGGAGTGAAATATATTGTTATATGAGCAGACATTCTTGGAGCATTCGTAGAAGACCTTGTTTGAAGCATTGATGAAGATCTTGTTGAATACTTGAATCCCTATTGAAGAAGCCTCATTTAAGTAGAATTGAAATCCATTGAAGTAGCATCTTGGTAATAGATCTTGATAATCCTTTTTGGAGTAGTAAAATGTATCTATGATAAATCTCTTGATGATGAGAAACGTGACCTATGACAATCTGAGACAAAATGTGGGATATGATCTGTAGCGGATCTTGTTTTTTTTGGAGCAGTATTTGGAAACTAATTGAAATAGATTAGATTATTGACCTAAGTACATTGGAAGATATGTGAAACATACCATTGAATACTTCTGAATAAATCCATTTAAGCTTATTTGAAGTATCTTGGAGGCAATATATACCACCTATAGAAGAATTTGTTGAGGTAAAGCTTACCTGCATTGAGGTTTCCACCTGGATCCAAAATTATGTATGGACCCATAACACCCCTAACATGCCAAAAAAAAGTATTATCAAGAAAAATTAAGGAAATTTGTAACTTGTTTTGAATGAAGAGGCGAACTTGTTGAAACATAAAAGTATATTTTGGATGCACTATAACCATATTTTATCAAAGTGTTTGTTATAAATACCAACACTTTTCTTGGAGCTCATGTATGTCAACAAATAACAAATTTGGAATGTAATGGAAAATGAATTCATTGGGTACCTTTTTCCACCTAATGGTTTACTTTCTCTTACAATTTGTTAAGGATGGAATAAGCCAGATCAAAGAACCAAATTTGAAGCCTATTTCAGACCTGTATAGGTTAGCTCCAACATAGACAGGTTGGCTCATCCACTAAAGATATATTTGCCTCCTAAAAAATACATTATAGTTCAATAGGTTCGAACGAGTATAAATAGAGGTTGAACTTTCCTCCATTTCAGCCTTCGCTCGTCCAAAAATTAAGAAGAAGATAAGAAAATAAAGTGAACAGAAGACCATGAATAAGCACTAATATTAGAAACAAGATTATTTTGTGGCATATCTCCTAAAGGAACGAAATTATCTGTGATCCATCTCTATACTAAAAATATTGAAGTCTTTGTGATTCATCTATGAGGCATAAGACCAAAAGTATGAAGTAAATTCCGTGAAAATTAAGCGAAACAATTTTTTTCCTGGAGGTAAAGGTGTCTCTAAGGGGCCAAGACCCTATGGATTATCTTTGAGAAAGTAAACCAAAATTTTGTGAGAAAGAGCTCAGATCCTAAGGTTGAATTTACATGTGAAAAAGTATTGCATCACTTGTGGAAGAGAGAGACAAAATTATTTGTTTTCTTAATATTGTCATGATGTTGATAAGGGACTATTATTTCTATTTATTCTTTGTTTTAGGGCAGCATATCCTCAATAATTCACACTAGTATTATATGATCCCAAAGAGGGTTGAGTCTTAGCTTATGAACATCAGTGCTAGATAGGGGATGAAGTGAAGAACTAGTTCAACAAAGGATTTTATGAGTCGCTACATTGGAGATTGGATACTAAGTGATTTGATAAGTGAAATCTATTTTTATAAGAGTAGACATTCTTGGAGCATTCATGGAAGACCTTTTTTGAAGCATTGCTGAAGATCTTGTTGAAGACTTGAAGCGCTATTGAAGAAGCCTCATTTGAGCAAACTTGAAATCCCTTGAAGTAGCCTCCTGGTAGTAGATATTGAAAACCATTTTTGGATTATTAAAATGTACATATGATAAATCCCTTGATGATGAGAAAAATGACCTATGGAAATATTTGTAGGAATTTGGGATATGATCTATAACAGACCTTAAAATAGACTTAGTTCTAAGATCCTAAAGAAAATGGGCTATGATGAACAAGTATTAGGAAATTCAAGGAATTCTAAACTCCATTATAGCTACACAGAGGCCAAGCATAATGGACTAAACTTTGATGGAAAAATGGAAAGGCCCATCACCATCAAGACCATTCTATAAAACCAAATTCATGTTGTTGTTGGCCTATTCATCAAGAGAAGTAGCAAGAACAAATGAAGGTAGTAGTCCACTATCATCTTAGCCTTCTTGTCCAAGAATATTACTATATCAACAATGGAATATCTTTGTACTAGCGCTTAGCATGGTTACACACTCAAGTGATGGAAATATCTCATATAAAGACCAATTATATATGATAATCACACAAATTATACCAATTAGTCTTATGCTACCATTACAATGTAAAAGACTCCATGACTCAACTATCTTTTGCAAAATTTTAAAGGAAAAATGCACAACTAATTTCAGTTGGTTAATTGAAATTGAAAAAAATGTTACATTCACTTATCTACAAATTCAGTGAATTTTCAGACCTCATACTAACTACAATAATGGAAAATATCACACCTCAGCAGCTTTCAATTTTTTTTAGACTTTACTATCGTTGGGTATTTTGAAGGTCACACAATTGCATTCAACTTCTAGGACTGGATTGTCTGCATCTTGATGTTCCTGCATGCCAAGGTCAAGACAAACTTAATTCTCAAGAAGATTTTTAAGAAAATTCTGTTTATATTACACACACAGTAATATGCACAAGAGTGGAAAAGAATAAACAATCATATTGCAGCTAAAGCCGCAATAATTTGAATATGTATAAACAGAAACATTTTTGGCATTTATAATAGATGAAGTCATGCCAAAAATTAATCGTAATATTTTATAAGCATCTTCAGGAATCTTTATCATCAGTTTTCTGGGGTAAAAATAGACATTTTTCAACTATTATTAAGTATATTTTATTGTTGAAATAAATTTCTGGGTTTTAACCCTAGGGTAAATCAATCATTTTCCATTGCGAGTAGTTTCCATATCGTTGATAACAGAGAGGTAGATAACATTAAGGGGATCAATATATTTCTTGATTTCTATTGATGCTGCTTCACAGGCATCAATAAGGCGGCTAACATATTTTCAAGAAATGTATTTGGATGATCAAAAGAAATGTTGGAGAAATTAGTAGACACACTTTATACATCCATTAAAAACATACTCTCTATACGTCAAATACTAATGATGTAAATTTTAGACTAGAGTATTAGCCCAACAAGGATCCCCTCCTTTCCAAAACATCAAAACATTCATTGATTTTTTCCTTAGGTGTAAGATTCAAGATAGGGATAAGATGGTAGACTTTTATATGGATAATTTAATACTGCTTGCTATGAATGTGTGGGACCCCAACTCTCAGCTAGGTGATGTGAAATTTATTTATTTAGCCTCCTTGATGATAGTCAATAACTATCAGAGAGAAAAGACAATAGATATTATTGTACAATGTAGAGGGAAAAGACCCAATAGCCTCTCTAAATACAGAGTCCTCTATCCAACATTGAGATAGAGAAAAGATGCAACTTCCATAATGAATCTGTGTTTTGTAAGTGGACTACAAGTCCATTTATGGATCATAAAGTATAGGATCAGTTGCATCCTTGACTATGACTCAACTGCTAAAACTATGAAGAGAACATTGCAGGCCTAAACATGGGAAAAGCAGGTAGAGAAAGATTGGAAGACTTAAGAGACAACGATGTTGAGACTCGAGAAGAGAACAAACACTTGAAAGAGAAGGTCCAAATGTTCAACCAAAGGATGGAAAATATGGAGAAGCACTTTGAGACATATACCAAACTATTTCCATTACTAAAAAAGAAGTTTTTATGAATGTCAATATTCTCTCATTACAGTCATTGTCGATTAGGATAAGCACAGAGTGAAGCTTGTATGCCTTGGTGAGGTGGTCATCTAGATGGATAGTTGGTAAGAAAGTGGGTTCACTCAAATGATGGTACAACTGCAACAAGAGTTAGTCGAGAAGGAGGTGGCCTTGGAAAGGCTCCAAGAAGTTGTCCAAGACTACGAGGAAGAAATACCACCTTCCTTTCCATTGCTAAAGCCAACACCATGACTAAAACCACCTTTTTAAGCTCACTTTCTATAGAAATTTCTCTAGTGCAGATTGGTGACTTTGAAAAAGCATACCAGAGGCATTAGTTCCAAGATCCTAATGCAAATGGGCTATGATGAAAAAGGATTAGGAAATTCAAGGAATTCTAAACTCCATTATAGCTACATAGAGGCCAAGCATAATGGACTAGACTTTGATGGAAAAATGGAAAGGCTCGTCACCATCAAGACCATTATGTAAAACCAAAGACATGTTGGTGTTGGCCTATTCATCAAGAGAAGTAGCAACAACAAATGAAGGTAGTAGTCCACTATCATCTTAGCCTTCTTGTCCAATAATCTTACCATATCAAGAATGGAATGTCTTTGTACTAGTGCTTAGCATGGTTACATACTTAGGTGATGGAAATATCTCATATAAAGACCAACCATATATGATAATCACACAAATTATACCAATTAGTCTTATGCTACCATTACAGTGTAAAAGACTCCATGACTCAACTATATTTTGCAAACTTTTAAAGGAAAAGCATACAACTAATTTCAATTGGTTAACACAAACACCAAAGTTGGATAAGTCCACTAGTTTGGTGGTCAATGGGAAATAATTTAGTGATGGTAATAGTGTTGAGCCACTAGATGTGAAGTTTAGCCCTTTTCTCTGGTGACTATGTTAAGCCCTATTCAAAGGTTCAATATTGAGCTAGATCTACTTCAGAAGTTAAAAAATGGAAGAATAATTCCTAAAAATTATGACATCTCTAAGAGGGCTTCAAATATCTAAAGAAATAGGCTCCAGACCTATTGATTTGAGAGGAAGGAAATTTTGAAGCTAATAGCTTGAAACATTGTAGCAGCATCTAAATTCATAATCAAAACAAGCTACAGTTAGTCACCTTGAGAATCTCTCTGGAATCATTCTACACTTGAAGCATTCTTGGGAACCTCGCTCCTTCATCATATCAAGAAGAAGAGATCGGGATTAATTTTTTGGGTTGTAATTCCTCTCATTCAAGAAGAATCTAGGGTATCCATCAAAGATTTATGTCCATTAAAAAATAAACCGTGTTTAATGTTAAATTTAGACTAATACTTTACATCATGCCCAAGCATGATTATACCATGGCAACACCTTGACATCATTCCCAACTGGGATAGCCTATGACCTAACATAATATAATTATATTGGGATAGTTTATGACCTAACAGAATAGACTTCCAAAAAATGGTGGTAGGGAGAAATTGTGGCTGCAAATACTTTAGGTCCACTCCTAGGGTAATATAACAGATATACAATGACCAGAAGAGGGGTGCTCATTCAAATACAAAAGGGGTCATTTGGGTGGGGAACCCACATATATTAAATTTATGTTGTTGGCTAAGAGGAATGTGAGGGAATTGGAACTGGTTGGAGTTCCTTTGAACCTAACTACAACCCAAGGGAATGTGATAAGATGGATATGATACAATGGTGGTTTTATCACCATAACTAGAACAAGTAAGTATAAAATTAATATTTAAAAAAAAAAGGTTTCAATGTTTAAAATCATGGTCAAACTTACAATCAAATAGATGAAAAAACACATACAAAAAATAGATAATAATCATGAACAAGCTTCATATTGAATTATGAACTTTAAAGGAACTTACAAAATGTGACACTATTAACCTGGTCAAGCACACAAGCAAAAATATCTTGGACATGACCCTGGTTGACAAGTTGTATTGCTCATGATGCAAGAGGATTTGTACCTACGCTGCCAAGTCATTCAAAATCCATAATTATCTATACAATAAATACAAGTAATTGATGTAGTATTTTTTACTCTAAGATGCATTCTTATGATAATGTTAGAACATATGTTGACAATGTCAAAACATACCTGAATAAGCTCCTCTTCGTTTCAAGAACAATTTATTGGAGTCGCCTGAACTTGGAACAAGCCTCCCACGATCTGAAAGAGTAGCAACTAAGTCAACAGTGACTTTTTTGTTGCTACGTTGGATCGAGGGAGGTTTTCTCCAAGATTAAATCGCTCCAATAAATTATTTTCTACTAAATAGCATTAACTCCTACACAACAAAAAGCCTATGGCCCCTCCCCCCCCCCCCCCCGCCTCACATCACTCTCAATTCCCAAATCCCCAATCTAAATTTCATTTTTTACTTTCATGAGCAGAAAAAAATATATTCAATAACTAATAAAAAAGAAATGCAACAAAAAGTACACAAGAAAACATTGAAAGTTCTTAACATAAAAATAGTATCATAAATGAGCTTTTAATATAACGCAAAAAACGTTCCAAGTATGGTAACATTTGTTTTATAATAATACAATATTTTACATTATCAAAATTTCTTTTTCTTCTTCCTACTTCTAAAGCTGCTAACTACATCATCAACATCATTGTGCTCTACTCCTGTTTCGTGCCTTTCCTGCATAGCTGACCTAGTTTTGTAGTCACAATGTCTGGTCTCATGCAATGACCGGGCATCGCCTACAAAAACAGATAATATTAAATTTTAATTGTCAATTTTTAAATATCATTGAACTAGTTTGGTATTATTCATAATAAAAAATTGCAATGAGATTATTTACCTAGTACACCAGTTGTCACCGTTGGAACCATTGCCCTGTGTTCCTCTCTGGTGGTAGGATGCTCAAGTACAACATTCTCTATCATTTAAACAAAAAAAATTATAAGGACACAACCATCAAGGTATAATTAGAAAAAAATATAAGTGGAAATTAATTACCGTCATGGCCCTCACTAATAGTAGCATTGTCGGCCTGGTCCCCACTACAATGATCAGGTTTCACATCAGGACCATGTACTTCTGGCAATATTTCACTCTCAACGCACTTCTCGACAACTATGTTATTTGGCTTGTTGAAAGTTTTGCTCCCCTGATTTAAAAAAAATTGTTAGAAATTAAATTTATGAATGGAAAAAAACATACTGAAAGGTTAACGTTTTACCTTATCAGGCATTCTGGATCTTCGGACCTGTCCCAAGTTTCTACGATGTTCAACTACGGCTTGATAGTCGGAACGGAAAGTGATATCTCTGTCTTCCTCTGTGGTTTCCATTCCAAAGTCATCACCCTACATTACATATGATTGTGTATTTGTAATGTTATTTGATGGGATTAGAAAAATGTTGGAAGACAACACAATTAATTATAAGATGTTTAGCTATTTACAATTCTTGCGACTAATTTCATGTAGCCGCCCTGGCCTAGCTTGCGATGGCCTTTTTTTTCAATCCTAGCTTTGGTTGCCTTCGAGGTTTCAGGCAACCTATCATAAAAATCTTGAAGTCAGATATGACGTAGCACACTTTTATTTTATACATAGAGAAAATTAAAGCTATTGAATTAAAGTTGTAATTTACCTTGCAGGTCCAGTTAGCATTTCTCCTTCTTTCTTGGCCCTTTTCTCTTTTCTTTCATCGATGAGTCTCCAATCCCTCTCTGGAACTATGAGAGGACGCTCGTATCTAGATTTTATTTGCAATTGCATCCTATAGGTGTCCCTGGTATATTTCAGATATTTTCCGACTACCCGAGCCACCGATGTTCTATCAAATGTGCCCACCCCAAAAAGGGCTTCTAGATAATCTAGAAGTTCTTTTTTCAGGTTGGAATTCTGGGAATTCCACCTTGTGCGTATGGTTGGGCCAAAAATTATCAACGCCTTGCTCTCCAAAAACCTATATAACTCATTTTTTCCTACACAGAAAAAAGATATTATCATTAATTTAAAAATAAAAATCATGATCAAATATGTTTTAGATAGAGTACATGAAATAGTTAAAACATTAAAACTTACTTGGGAGTTGTACGTGCTTTATGGGAACACCTTCATCGTTCACCAAAAACGTGCCATCAATGGTCCCCATGGAGGTGACACGTGTAGCTCCAGGAAACACAATAATATAGTTGGCCATACTAGCCTCATCACTGCCAACACGTTCAATGGTTGGCTGGGTGTCTTCTTGGGCAGGGTGCGTTTCTTGGATGCCACCTAAAGGCATAGAAGGTGTAGAAGAGGGTCGCTCGGCAATATCTTTCCTTTATGTCCCACTACCACTAACACTGGGCATGTGTCAAATAACGCTACATACAAAAGAATTTTTTTGTTAGTTTAGTTAATGTAAAAATTAAAAATCAAACTATCACAATTGATCTCATGCAGAAAAAAATATATATATCCTTTTGATTTTTTATTATTACCTTATATGTTTCTAGGCAGGTCATAAGTTGTGTTATCCTCATTGCTAATTCAGGTGTTTGAGGCATAACGTCTACCAAACGCTCAAGTTCCAACTTTTCTTTTCACACCTTTTTTGCAGCAACAGCAATGGACATGGGGATGAAGAAAACTCTTCCTTGTTGAGGGAAGAATCAGGTGCACCATGGCCAAGCATCTGCATATTTGAAGAAAATTGACATTATTTCAATTATGTAAGTAACTAAAATACCTGAAGATAAAGCAATGCTGGCACTTTACATGTTCTTCGGATGGCCCCTTTCCATGATCATCCTATCTCGGGGTTGTTCCTGTACTTCCACGATCAGTCTGACACATTGCAATAAAATTAGAAATGTGACAACTTGAAAACACAAAATGAAAACTGAAATAATTTTCTAAATTTACAGTGAAGTGCTTGAATTCAGTTGAAGTTTTTTTGATTGAATTTTTATCCTTAGATGATTTTAGTGCATGTTTGGATGATTTGGTTCTTTCTAATTGTGATTCCCAAAGAAATATATTTATGAATGATCTAGGAAATCATAGTGGAAATGCAAGATCTGCTAAGAAAGTGGTTCAACAGCTTGCCTTCTTCGGTCTTGAAATGTTTCAAGAGATGAAAACTTTTCCTAGAGATTAGCTTAAATAGGTTTGCATGATAAGGATTTTGTTTTGATTAATGGTCCTCCAAGTGTCCACAAACATTCATTACAAGGATTATAATCATACGTACATTTGGGCTCTAAAATGATTATTAAACCTCTAATATGGTGGCCACTTGGTGCAGATTTTGATGGGGATTCCATTCATGTTTTTAATCCCCAATATTTAGGATCTCAAGCTGAAATTTCTTAGCTTCTAAGTGTGGATGAACAAATGTTTAGTTCCCATTTTGGAGAGGTAAGAATAGCACTAAGTTTTGATACTTGATACATTATTGTATGCCAATATTTTATCCATTCACATGATGTACAATCATATCATCGGGGTTGGAACAAAGACCTTGGGCTTTTGGAATTGCAATGAGTAGAAAATATCTATAAATACACAAGGTGGAGTATTATTTTTTCCCAGTGGTCAATAGGATTTTAATTGGTAATAAATTAATATGCAATATTTCACTTATCCATGTGGCATATTGATAACACCCAAGGTGGATCAATGTAGTAACCAAGTCATATTCTCCTATCACTTCTGTTATATGCTTGTTATAATGTTTTAGACCAGGTTTGGTATGTGGATTGGTCCTAGTGATTGAGTTGAATTGGTCTATGTACACTTGTTCTTAGAAACATTGTATGAATTAACCTTGCAGAGTTTAAACACTGTAGCAGTTAAGAGAATGATGATTGGTCTTTATGATAGTTGTGGAAGATGGCTGCTATTGGCATGTGTAACTATTGCATCTGTAATTTTTCCTCCCTTGGTCAAAATTTCGACACTTTAGTTTCAAGGGAGGAAAAATTTATCCTCAGCAATCTCTTTTTAGGATTCAAATGTTTCAAGGGAGGAAAATTTTTCCTAGAGATTAGCTTAAATAGATTTTCATGATAAGGATTTTGTTTTGATTAATGGTCCTCCAAGTGTCCACAAAAATTCATTACATGGATTATAATCATACGTACATTTGGGCTCTACAATGATTATTAACCCTCTAATATGGTGGCCACTTGGTGCAGATTTTGATGGGGATTCCATTCATGTTTTTTATCCCCAATATTTAGGATCTGAAGCTGAGCTTTCTCAGCTTCTAAGTGTGGATCACCAAATGTTTAGTTCCCATTTTGGAGAGGCAATAATAACGCTAAGTGTTGATACTTGATACATTGTTGTTTGCCAATATTTTATCCATTCACATGATGTAGAATCATACCATCGGGGTTGGAACAAATAACTTGGGCTTTGGAGGCACGTCACTCATGCTACCCCTCCTAAGTTGTGATGGATTATATCACTATCTTACGATTAATACGTCTTCCCATTAGTATTAGTTGTCTTCTTTATGTATATTATGACATATACACATTGCATTTTCTCATGGCTATGATCATATTCATGACATAGACCTACTGTGTACTTTTTTCATGGCCATGGAGATCAATTTGGTGAAACAAGATCTACATACATATTGTAAGGTCAATTGTCTATTGTAATGCCTCACATATGTAGAAAGGAAAACATTTTTGATCTTAGGAGGTGGAATTAATTAAGACCAGTGTCACAAGTATCTTTGACTCTCCAAATATTTTCCAATCCACTGGGAACACTAGGAAGAAAGATGTAATCCCCTAAGGAAGGTCCAATTCAATGGAGAAAAGGGAAGAGAACAAAATTAGAAAGGTAATACATGATTATGTCTTGCTAATTAGAAGCCCTAAAAACAAATTACATAAGCAAATAGAAAATATGGAGTTCTCGACAATAAAACATCTCAGAGATGCCACTGGATATTTCTAGCAGGAAACAAGACAAATCTGACCCAAGTAGTTGGCAAGGGCATAGGTCACAATGACTACTCAAGATATTGTTAACCTGTCAAGCTATCACACTGTTGCTACAAACTCAGAAAAATAGTCACTTGACAGTAGATTAGAATGTTTCTAGAGGATGGCAATATTAACCTCTCAAGCTTCCATCCAAACTGAGCCATGCATATGTCAATGAAGCATGGCAAAGGATATAGGAGGCATAGAGCTTTCCTATCAAGGTGAAAACACTTTTGGAGTAACCCCAAAGGCTAACAACTAGATGCATTGTAAAAGTATTCTGAAACTCTGATGTATTCCCATATTTGTATCCATCTCTCCTAATAGCTTAAAGTTTTTAGTCTAGTACTTATTGTCTTCATCTATTTATCACATTTTTTATATATGAAATGCATATCAAAAGTGGTTACTTGTTTGACAACTAATCTTTTGCTTTTATTTCTCTGCTCTGTTAGAATATTGCTGCAGTATCATCAACATCAACTCATACTTCTATCTACAAAGAATTTGCAATCAGAGAAAACATTGGGGACATTACAACTAAAGGAGAATGCACTAGTAACATAGTAGATTTGGTAAATTGACATCTTATATGTCTTTTGGAACTTTTAGTTTCTCTTTCTTCCTTTTCCCAAATATCCTCAAAATTTTTTACAATACAAAGATGTTTTTATGTCTTAAATGAGTGAGATGCTCAAGACAATAATTTCAATCTTTATATTGCTTTATTCCAAATATTTTGGTGACATGTTGCTTGATATTTGTGCTGTAGGTAGGAACAGGTCTTGGCATTTCCATTTCTAGAGGAAATAAACATATACTGCAGATTTTTCTCTTACTCTCCTATGGATATGTTTTCTCTTCATATTGTGAGGTATGGACTGGACTTATGCATGTATGCAAAATATTTCAAGTGTAGTGAAACTTTTGAAGTTGGAATTATGATCTAAGATCAACTACTTATGGAATTAGTGTCATGCAGTTTTCTTTAACTAAACATGGATGGCGCATTTTGTTCCTATGTAAAATCTGTGACATTGCCCACCTTGAACCAAGCAATATTTGCAGTGGTAGTTCAACATTTTCTGAAGACAATTTTGTTTGGTTTGTCTCTTATCAGGTATAAGATTCATGCTAATTTTCATTCTGGCATATAAGTCTCTAGTGAATGACCATTTGGGTTGGAACAAAGACCTTGGGCTTTGGAGGCACGTCACTTATGCTACCCCTCCTAAGTTGTGATGGAGTATATCACTATCTTATGATTACTATGTCTTCCCATTGGTATTAGTTGTATTTAATTTCTACTTGAAATAACAGATGCCAAAAACACATTTGTTTTCTTGGAAGAAAAAAGACACAGAAATGGAAAAAATATTTTGTGGAAGAAGATATGAAATTTTATATTGCTTTGAAGATATAAATTGGTGTATCCTTACCATTTTGTGGATTGACAAGCCGATTGCACCTAATTTCTTGGTTGCTGGTCGAACCAACGGGTCCCTTGCTAAACCGTTAAACCAACAGGTCCCCAACCCCTGAACCAACAGGTCCCCTGCTATTTGTCCCTCTATTTTTTCCAGTGTAGGCGAAACTCATTTTCTCCTTGGCTGGGTAGTTAAAGGAATCACAAAGCATCCAATGTAGTTGAATCGACCAGTTGAATAAACAATCAAACTCTCCTTTCTGGGATCTACTCTCGGCTTACAAAGCATCCAGTGTAGTTGAATCGACCAGTTGAGCGAACAATCAAACTCTCATCATACATGCATAGACCATTGCAGAGATAATGAAATTGATTAGGTAAGAATTTTTGGAAAAAGGGTGCACAGGTAAGTTAATTAGGCTAATTAGATTTTTTGGAATTAAAAAAAAAGGTAGTATTTAGGCTAAGCTAGGGGTATATAATCATGTATTAATGCTATCAATTTATTAATTATGATTAATCATGTATTAATGATATCAATTGATTAATTAGGGGTCTTTAACCATGTACCAATTGATTAATTATGAATTAGTAAATTTAATTAAAAATTACCAATTAGTCTACACACACATGGTAATAATGGCATTACCCACAAACACATGATACACTCATAACCAATACCTAGTTATATAAAAATCAAATGTTTCCAATATGCTCAATTAGATGTGAAGGATTCTCCTAGGAGGTCAATATGTTGCTTTGGGGCCGGTGTTATTTTCAACCTCAGATACTTATTGGTTAAGGCCTTCAATGGTAAAGGGTCAGGTTCCAAGGGATTTAGGGTCAGAGGATTTAGTGGTTAAGGACTTAAGATTAAGGGGGTTTAGGTGTTGAAGGGATTAGAAGTTAATTAAGGTGTTTAAGGGTGAAGGATTATGGGTTAAGGGTTACAAGTTAAGAGGATAAGGAGTTATGGCTTACAAGGTTCATGGATTATAGCTAGTTAGGGGTTATTTTCTTAATATTTAATGAGTCAAGGGGTTTATGAGTTATGATTTATGAGTGTACGGGTTAAGGGATTATGGATTGGGGGTTAAGGGGATATGGAATTCAATATCTTTGGGTTAAGGGCTTATGTTTTGTAATCATTGGACTCCTAATCCCTCACTTAGCGGCACTGTTGGGGGTTCCCCTATGATCGATTTCTCTCGTTACCTTTCCTCTAGGTCCCCTAGCCCCTTATATGAAATTAGGTCCTAAGCCCCCTTCTCATTCTCTAATGCTAGGATTATAGATCATAGTAAACCATGCTTGCACCTCTAAATTATACCCATACATGCAACCCTAGTTGTGTCCCCTTTACCCATTATTTCACATTCCCCAAGGCACAAATCAAATATTTGGAAGTATCTTGGATGACTTGTCACATTCCATGACTTTCTTCACACATATCGAATAGGAATTACCATCATTTAAGAATTTTTTGGAGGGTTTTCATGGCACAGTGAAGGGCCACATTTACAAAAAAAGAGAATTTTATAAGTATATGTTAGATGGATTAAGGACTATAGGGTTGTTGACAGGGAAAAAATTCGACCATGCTAACAAGGGGGAATTAATCACCCGATCGTAGGTCCCAACTAGACCTGCTCTTGTTTTGAATGGTCAATCCCAATGGGTTTTAAGGACTATTATAAGGGTTAGGGGAATAATGAGTTATTGGTTAGGGGATTAGGTATTTATAGGGGCTTAGGGGTTCAATGAATATGAGATTAGGGGTTAGAGGTTTCGGGTTTAGGGGTTAGGGGTTAGGACTAGAATAATGAGTTAGTGGTTAAGGGGTTAGGGATTGGGGGCTTAGGGGTTAGGGGATTTAGGTACATTTAGGGGTTAGGGGAGTAATCATTTAGTAGTGGATAAGGGATTATGGATTTGGGTTAGGGAGATCATAATGATTAGTGGTTACCGGTTTAGGGATTGGGGGTTAGGGGTTAGGGGATTTAGGTGCATTTATGGGTTAGGGGTTGAATAATGAGTTAGTAGTTAATATGATTCTTTCCAAATGTGCTTATATAACCTTGGTATAGCCTCAATAGATCCCCATGAAAAGTGAAAACAATCCAAAGGAACCCTAAAGTTCCCTTTTAGAACATGCTTCTAAAGTTTGCACGAATTCTGGTTCAAGTGGGTCACTCGGTCACAGACACCCTTGGCACCCTGAACACATTTCTGCATGCTGGTCATTAGGGTCACGGTATGCATGCCAGTCACTGGGGTCATGGCCTACACGCATCTCTTAGACGCGTGCGGGTCACGTTCGAACCAGCCTGACACTGATGAACGACCTTCGTGCCTTCAAACATTGTTCTGCACTTCCTGAACACAGACGCGCTGCACGAACCCGACTCGACCTAAACATGCCCGCCCTGGACACTGTTTTGGATGCGTCCTGTAGAAGGAACCTGACTTGAACCAACCCTAAAAACTATTCTGCAGTATGTGCCCTGCGGAAGGAACCCAAATCCACTTGAGGGTGAATGTTGAACGCATTTTTACCAGACTCGACCCAGACTCCATTTCCTTGCTGAGGCTTCTCCTTGACCCGAACGCATTTGGGCGAGCTCCCTCACACAGCACGCCCAAAAAATCAAATTTGGCACAAGGGAGCAACCAGAAAATGGGCTGCACGAACGTGCACAGGGCACCCATGTAGTCATAACTTAGCAAATTTGATATGGGCGCCCTCAACCAAAATGACATGACTCGAATGGGTTTGGGCAGGTGCCCTCAAAAGAAATGACATGGTGTGCTAGAATGAGCGAAGGCACAAGGGAGAAAGCAATAAACGGGCCACACGAACGTGCACAAGGCACTCGTGCAGTCACAACTTATGAAATTTGATACGGCCGCCCTCAAATGAAACGACTTGAACTGAACCCGTTTGGGTGGGCGCCCTCACACGGTGTGACATGACATGCACCACCAAATGAAGGCACAAGGGAGAGACTGAAAAATGAGCCACATGAATGTGCACACGACACTCGTGCAGTCACAACTTAGCAAATTTGATAAGGGCGCCCTCAACAGAAAGGACCTGACCCAAATGCCTTTGTGTGGGAGCCCTCAACCGAAACGACCTAACGTGAACGCGTTTGGGTGGGCACCCTCAACCAAAATGACTCAACGTGAATGGGCTTGGGTGGGCACCCTCAAATTAAAAAACATAGCGTGCTCGACCGAATGAAGACACAAGCGAGGAAACGGAAAATGGGCCACACAAACGTGCACAAGGCACCCGTGCGGTCACAACTTATAAAGTTTTATACGGCCGCCCTCAAATGAAACGACCCGACCCAAACACATTTGGGCGGGTGCCCTCACATAGCACGACACGACATGCATGACCTAATGAAGGCACAAGGGAGAAACCAGCAAACGAGCTTCACAAACGTGCATAGGGCACCCGCGTGGTCACAACTTAGCAAATTTGATATGGGCGCCCTCAACCAAAATGACCCGACCCAAAAGTGTTTGTTTGGGCGCCCTCAACCGAAACGACCCGACCTGATCACGTTTGGGTGGGTGCCCTCAACCGAAACGACCCAAGCCAAATGGGTTTGGGAGGGCGCCCTAAAATGAAATGACAGGACACGCCCGACCGAACGAAGGCACAAGGGAGCAAATGGAAAACGGGCTGCACGAATGTGCACAAGGCACCTGTTTGGTCACAATTTAGAAAATTTGATATGGCCACCCTCAAATGATTAAACGGCCCAACCTGAACACATCTGGGCAGGCACCAAAACACGACGTTGAACGACGCGAGACGACTGAATCGAGGCACAAGGGAACAACCAGAAAACGGGCTGCACGAACGTGCACAGGGTACCCTCAACTAAAACAAACCGACCCAAAATAATTTGTGTGGGTGCCCTCAACCAGAACAACATGACCCGAACGCATTTGAACGAGCGCCCTCAACCGAAACGACCTGACCTGAACGAGTTTGGGCGGGCACCCTCAAATGAAATGACACGATGTGCCTGACCAAACCAAGGCACAATTGAGAAAATGAAAAATGGGCCGCATGAACGTGAACAAGGAACCCATGCCGTCATAACTTAGAAAATTGGATACTGCTGCCCTCAAACAAAATGACCCGACCCGAACACGTTTTGGCGGGCACCCTCACATGCGCAGCGCGACACGACGTGCGTAACCGAACAAAGGCACAAGGGAGCAATTGGAAAATGGCCCGCATGAATGTGCATATGGCACCCGTGTGGTCACAACTTAGCAAATTCGATACAGGCGCCCTCAACTGAAACAACCTGACCGAAATGCATTTGGGCAGGCACCCTCAACTGAAACAACCTGACTCGACTGTGTTTGGGCAGGCATGCTTAACCGAAATGACCCAACCCAAACAGGTTTTGGCAGGCGCCCTTAACCAAAACGGCTCGACTCGAATGGGTTTGGGCAGGCGCCCTCAAATTAAATGACATGGCATGCCTGACCGAACGAAGGAAAAAGGGAGAAAATGGCAAATGGGTTGCACGAACGTGCACAAGGAACCCCTGTTGTCACAACTTAGAAAATTTGATATGACCGCCCTCAAACAAAAAGACCCAACATGAACACATTTGGGTGAGCACGTTCACATGGTGTGACCACAACGAATTTTCATAGGGCATCCATGCAGTCAAAACTTAGCAAATTTGATACGGGGACCTTTAACCGAAACGACCCGACCCAAACACGTTTGGGTGGGCGCCCTCAACCAAAACAACCCGACCCGAATGCGTTTGGGCGGGCGCCCTCAACCAAAACGAGCCTACCTGAATGGGTTTGGGAGGGCGACCTCAAGAAAAATGACATGGCAGTCTACCGAACGATTAAGGCACAAGGGAGAAAATGACAAACTCAGTTACCATTTCTTAAAAAAAATTGTTTAAAATATAAGGGAAATTACAATGTTTACCATCGTCGCTCTTATGATGTTTATTCAACACATCGGAACACCGAATCTTATCATTTTATCGTTGCAATACCGATGGTTATCCTTTGGTCATTGCAATACCGATGGTTAAGCCCAAATACGTTGCACTACTGACAATTTCTTGAAACGTCGAAATACCGATGTTTTCCCCAAACCACCGTCGCACAACCGACACAAGTCATAGAAATATTGTATGTCCAACGTTGCGTCCCTAAAATTTGGTGTTCTGACGATGCCCCTAAACGTCGGAAGACCGAGGATGTCCCTAAATTTTGGTATAGCGACGATTGTGGGCGGGATTTGAAAAATTGATAAAAATTGGGGAAATTTCGGATAATACGTCAAAAGTGTCAAAACTAAAGTGTCACAATTTTGACCAACTATACCAGTGTCAGAACCAAATGTACTAGTGTCAGAACACTTCCTCTAGCAGAATACTTCAACTTCTTGCCAACTTTGGAAGAGTTCTAGGAAATGCATCAAGCATTCCAGTGCTGGTGGTCATCATTAAACCATCATAGGTTCTAGAATTCCCTTCTTTTAGGTTGAAGGTATCCCTCTTCAAATATGAGGGACACTTCCTCTAGCAGAAGCCCTAAGATTCTTGCAAGTTTTGGAAGAGTTATGGGAACTACAGTAAGTGTTGCGTTCCAGTGTTGGTGGTAATCCTTAAACCACTTTTTTATGCCAACATTTCAAAGAGCTGATTCAACCTAAGTGTTGCCATGCATTCTTTGCAGATTTGTATTACAAATCTCTTCCTGAACTCACACATACCCCTTCGGATTAAGGGGGCAAATGTTGGACACCTAATACTCTATGGGTAGGTGTGGAAGGCGAATAGTCACAAAGGATTCCAAGTGACCTTGGAAGATGAATCCAAGGGTCACACCAATGTAACATAAGTAGACATCTATGGTGAATAATATGAGCAACTCACGCCTATCTTTCCTATGTGTGTGTTTAACAAGGTGCATCCTCATGGTTGTGAGAGAAAGATATGGAGATTCATGCTATATTTTCCAATGTTGTGATCCTATTCATAAAAATGAATTATGTGAAACTGTAATTTTTAACTATGATGAGTTGGTTCATGGACCAAGATGATTGCCCCCAAAACAAGAAATCCAACATGAGATTCATTTTTGATAGGATTATCGTTTACTGACCATTGGTATGCATATGATTTCGTTTATCGATATGGAGGAGATCAAGAAGAAGGTGGAGGAATTGTTGAAGGAAGGGGTCATCAGACCAAGATCTTCTCCATGTGGCCCACTAATTGTGTTGGTTCCAAAGAAAGATGGCACATGGAGGATGTGAATAGGTTATAGGGCACTAAAAAAAGTAATTGTGAAGAATGTATACCCTCTCCCTCACATTTATTATTTTTTAGATCAATTATAAAATGTTATCTATTTCAGAAAATTGGATTTGCACAGTGGTTATCACTAGGCTAGGATTGCAGAATAGGAAGTGTGGAAAACTACATTCAGTATTAAACATGGGTTGTTCAAATGTATGGTGATTCCAGTTGGACTGTTCAATGCTCTAGCCACATTCATGAGGACTATGAATGATATTTTTAAGCCTTTTCTTGATGATTTTGTTCTTATATGTCTAGATGATATTCTTTTTTTTAGTAGGACATGGGGTGAACATGTGTGTTATTCTAAGAAAGTACTTGATGTTTTGAAAAGAGAAAAATTGTATGTAAAATTGAGTTTGGGAAAACATATTTCATTTATTTAGGTCACATTATCAGTACTGGACAGTTGAAAATAGACCCCTATAAATTTAAGGTGATTATAAAGTGGCCTAAAACCACCAATTTAACAATGGTCGATATTTTTTAGGTGCAGTACAAAATTGGGGAAGGTTCATTGCTAACATACCTATTATTGTATCTCCCTTACACACACTAAGAAGAGTGAAGCATAACTTTGAGTGGGGAGGAAAGCAACAAAAATCGTTCGATACACTGAAAGAGAAGATTAGCATTATATGAGTCTTAGCATTACCTGATCTCTAGAAACCTTTGAGATTGAAAAAAATGCCAGTGGATATGTTAGGGGGCTTGTATTGATGCAACAAAGGAAGCTTATATGTTACCACTCGTAGACATTCTTGCATGATGTTGTGAACTATCCCCCTTATGACAAGGAGTTGTATGCCTTGGTACAAAGTGTGAAAAAGTGGAAATACTACTTCATCAGCAAGGAGACCATCATCCATAAAGATCACCAGCCCTTGTAGTACATTTAGTCAAAAACCAAGCTTCAATAATACCATCATTTCAGATGGGTGGAATTTCTCCAATAGTTTCATTTGGTAATAAAGTACAAGAAGGGAACTAGCAACAAAGTGGCATATATGCTTTCTTGTGACCCTATTTCTGCTTCTATAGTTTTTCATAACGATTTCTTTCCTTTTGAAAGTTATGTTGAACAATATGCTGACGATAATGATTGTAAGGATATTTATAAAAAAATAACTCATGGATCACAGGTGGAAAAATATCACTTGCAGGGAAAAAATACTGCATCACCTTGGAAATCTGTGTATACACACATATGAAAGGGTATTTGTAATCAGAGAGGCTCATACCTCTTGTGTCAGAAAATTTTGGTGTCAAAAAAACTTTAAGTCATTTAAAAAGGTTTTCTTTTTGCCTCATATGAAAAACATTGTGACTTGATATGTAAACGGATGTGTGTTGTGTTCTATTTCCAATCCCTCCAATAGAAAACTCAAGCTTTGCACACCACTCCCTATTCCACGTCGACCATGGGAAAGTGTGTCGATGGAATTTGTAGGTGGTTTTCCTTTGTCTAGGGAAGGCCATGAAAATTTGTATGTCTTCATGGATCGATTTAGTAAAATGTGTATATTAATGCCTTGTAAATGTAGGTTACTCTAGAGGAGACTTCTTATCTCTTCTTTCAATTTTTTGGGTCCATCTTGGGTTTCCCACATAGATTATGTCAGATCAACACTCTCGCTTTCATGGATATTTTTGGATCAGCTAGTGGACAATGATGGACATCAAGTTGAAGAGAAGTATGCCATTTCATCCACATATCGAAAAACATATAGAGGTTATAAACCATATCATGATACAATTACTACCAGGTTATTGTGGAAAACATCCCAAGTTGTGGGAAGAATAGCTTACCTATGTGCAACATGCATACAATAAAGAATTGAATTCATTAATGCATAATTCACCGTTAGAGACATTATTTGGTTATTTACCAACATATCCCTTAGAAATGGTCTTTCATAGAGATGGAGATTATAGTGGGTGAGATGAGAGGGACAAGGCACGAAGGTTCATTCAGCGGATATAGGTGATTCACCAAATAATGCAAGAGCAGTTGGAGAAGAGTTAGTCTCGATATAAAGCTATACATAAAAAACACTGAGACTACCACCAATTTTAGGTGGGAGACAAATTGTGGCTCCACATTAGCAAGGACACAATCAAAGGAGAAGGAAATAATTTGCGACCAATTCGATATGGTCCATTTACCATATTGCAGAAGATTGGAGACAATTATTTTCATCGTGATATTCCTGCATACATGCAAATCTACTTGGTGGTGAATGTTGAAAATTTGAAGGTTTACGAGCCTCTGTTGATTATGGACACTGAAGAGGTACGATAGGTGCCTACAGCAGACAATTGTGCCACGGAATATCTAGGTGAGCTACTAAAATACATTATCCTCAATAGGAGTACCAATACTTCGTGACGGGGAGACATGTAGTATCTTCATGTTGGATTTAAATGGATGCATCCAAGAAAATCACAATGGATGGGAAAAGAGAAAGTGAGGGAAATTTTTCCTCACTTTCCAATTGGGTGATAAGTCTTTTAGCAGTCCAAAAGCTCCTTAGTGTGGAGGAAGGATCCAAGAGGATCTCCAAGTACAAGTGGCATTAGGAATAACTCAAAAATAAAAGTGGTCATGTGCCAGCAAGACTAGGAATAGATCGAAGTACTCATTGGCTTAATTAAAACAGTGTGAATGACAGTACAAATCTGAGCTCGTATGAAGAAGTCAGAGTTTCTCAAAGTTATGGTCAAAGTGGGCAGTGGGTCAAGTTTAAGGGTTCTACAATTTGACCGACAATGAGGCATGAAACATGGCTCCTGAGAGATGGTGAATTTGTTGGATGGGTAATTTTCCCAATATTCCTTAAAATCGACAAAGTAAAAAAATTTTGGTTATTTTAAATAAAAACTAAAAAAATAATTAAAGGGGTGATAGGTTTTCATCCCTCTATGAACATACACATATAATAGTTAAAATTAAAAAAAAATTGGTTGGGGTGTAGGCCACCCCCTATGAACCTGCCAACCCACAGTGGATTATATACTATATAATAAAATATGAATCATACCATATATGTATTTACTGGTGGAACCAACCACATGTGACTATATATAACCACGCGTCAATAGCTGAAGACTATATTCGAAAGTTGTTGCTACTTTTATACAAAAATTTTGGAAAGTTGGGGAGGTGGGGGATTTGAACCCCAACCTCCGTCGACCTAATCGGATCTACCACCAATGAGCCACAAAATTTTCGTTGGTGGCTCCACTGAGGCCATATACTTAAATCCTTACTATCATTTTCAAGGATCAGAAATACTAGAGAAATAGAGTGGATATCTGAGTAGGGGCAAAACCACGATCCGACCTGAGAGAGGAAACCTTCCCATGGAATATCGAGGGGTATAAGAAATATTCCCTAGGGTGCAGAAGGGGAATTTGTTAGAAATTGACAAATTGATAGTCTTTTTGCAAATTTTAATGCTAAAAATTCAGTGCCTATGTTAGCTTGAACAACTCAAATCACCTTTTTTTGGCCACATTCCAGCTTGGAGGTATAAGGGTCTTCATGTAAATTTAACTTAGACTTTTACTCTTTAATGCCACTTAATGAAACAAGGTCTCCCCACTGTTGAGAAGGGCCTGAATACATAGTCCACATTGGATGAACTCCGTAATCAATTCCTTGTGTCGTGATCTCAAGATTGTTATGTTATTTTCTCTTTGTTTTATGTGATTTTAGTTTTTTGGTTAAAATTCTCTCTCATATGTAATTCTTTATGCATTTGTAAGAAAAAGAACTTAGATCAACAAAGAAGGTGAATAAAGCTATGAAGTTTAATCACTTGAACTTTACTACCACTATGCATCTAAGAATTGAGACCCTGCATCGTTTAATAATAGTTCGCGCATCTATCAAGTAGACAAAAATGAATAAAAATTTCCATTTAATAAACAAGAGAAACAATGGCAAGGATATACCTAGAGTAGAGAGCTCCTAATGCATAATTGTAATACAATTTCATGTGAAGTCGGGGTCAAGAATGCTTCATAAAATGAAGATTATCGTATCAAAACTTAAACTGCAACAAAGTAAAGAATCGTTGATAGGGGAAAATGCAACACAACCAAAACCCTAAAAGTAGAAAAGGGGAAACATGGGTTTAGTGACAATTCTTACAGACAATTGCTAACAATTGTTGAGGAGGTATAATGAAGTCTTGGCAACAACTTGAGGGAAAGATGGAATCCTCGCATTAAAATATGTTGCTTGATAATTCAATTCACATGAAACAATAATTCAGTTGAGATTAAACAGTTGATGGATTTAGTTTATCAGCTCACCTCTGAGTTGATGCGATCTTGAAAAAGGGCATATGTAAACACAAGAGCATAAGGCTAGAAAATGGTTGGCCTGACCATTTTCAAGAAGGAAACACACACACACACACACACATATAATTAAGTTAATTCACCTAAACATACATGCATCAAAATATTAAATTAAGAATATTTTTAATTTACTAAATTCTCAACATATATATTTTCCCCGTGGACAACTTTTCCCATTTTCTGGATAACTTAGTTACGATAATGATTTCTTAATTATGTTTTGTGATATACATTATTGTGATATTTGGTTAAATATGGTAATCATTTAATTATTATGTGTTTATTGAGACGTGATTAATTAAATTGAAATAATAAAAATAATATGCACACATATTCCTATTAATATGTTACAGTTATTTACTTTTACTGCTTTATGGTTGAAGCTTTATCTTGATTTGATTTATTGATTAACTATTAATTCTTAATTCAAGCATACAACACAACAATATATACTGTATAAAACAAATAAAAATGAAAATTTTCTTATGGTTAAAAAAATTTATTAATTTATTATTCAAATTAAAGGATATCTGTATTTTCTTCCATACTCAATTAGAGTTAACACACGATATATATAAATAACATGGAAAAAATTACACACGGATATATAGATTTATGTTATTCTCATATTTATTAAGTTCCAAGAGGAATCAACTCTCAGCAATTTATGTTAGTCTCATATTTATCAAGTGGAAAGGGGGATCAAATCTTCCCAATACAAAACTTTCTTCAAATTATATTTTAAAATAGACTTAATTTTTTTGTCTAACTCGAATCTTATGCTTTATATATTATATCATAACAAGACAATCACCAATTAAGCTACACAGTGTGCTAGATTTACAAATCTTAGATCTATGCTAATTTAAGTAATTTCCAATAACTTCCATAAGGTTAGTGAGATTCATGAGGTATGGGTGTTTTAGGTTAAATAATTAGAACTGTAACAGATGAGGTATAATATAATTAGAAGAGGAAAGGTGATATCATCATGAGCATGGAAAAAATTACACACACACACACATATAGATATAAATATATCCATATATATATATATATATGTTAATCTCATATTTGCTAAGTTATAAGAGGGATACAAATCTTTCCTGAAATTATATATTGAAATAGATTTACATTTGTTTTGGTCTAACCCATGGAGATTTTCACTTTGAATTTCATGCTTTACATATCACATCATAACTAGACAATTTCTAATTGAGGTACACCTAGTGGGATAAATTAAAAACTCTTGGATTTATGTTGATTTAGCTAATTTCCCATAATTTCCCATAATTTATATCTGAAGAGGTAAGGTGATACTGCAAAATAATAGTTGTTTTTGTTTGATCATGGACTAAATTTGGGTTGACATGATATAATAGTAAGTTCCAAGCCAAAATAAGTTGGTGTGAACACCACGCGAAAATAGCAGATTCAATATTCTTATATAAGTAGGTGTACGATGGGGCCATGTAACATTTGTAGTCTTTGAATGTGAAATTGAACGTGCAACAATCACAAATCTTTGAAATCTGTATTTTGATCATCATTATGGATATTTCATTTAAACTGGTCATTGATTGCTTCAAACCCTTTGATTCTCATGTATATCTCACCTCTTCTTCATCTTCGCCAGTGGAATCGAGTAAAGGGAATGATTAGCAGAAATATAAGTCTGCCAAGAGAAAGAAAACTCAAATACTTACCTCTTACTTCCCTCTCGGATATAACCTCTCTTGTTTGTAGTGATTAATTGCTCTATCATATTAATACTTCATGTCAGAATGTTTGTTTTATCTATTTGGGGAACCTCTCCTGAATCGTCTGCTCAGGGGTTAATGGCTTGAAGCCCTGCAAATGTTGTGAAGATTCAAATGTATTAAATGGGTTCAGAATGAGAAGAAATTCATTCTTTGTTATTTCTTCGGATCTCTCACATGTCATAATGACATATTATGACTTCCTCATCCTAGGTAATATTGAGTAAAAAAGAATCAAATGCATTAAGTGGATTCAACATGAGAAGAAATTCATTCTTTGTTATTTCTTCAGAGCTCTAACATGTCATAATGACATTTTATGATTTCCTCATCCTTGGCCATTTCTATTAACTCAAAAAAATATTTGAGTGAAATTTATAGGAGGTTTGGAGAGAGTCAACCATTGTATTCTGTAGTGTGGATAGTTTGATATTATAATTTGCATTAATTACAAAAAAAAAATACAAATATGCCCACGCTGAAATGATGGAAGGCAATCTAGATGTTTGTGTATTTTTTTTTAATTATAGTATTAGATGTCTGCAATGTCATGCTATGGCTTCTTGCCACTGAATATGGGTGAAGTGTTCACAAGAAACGTCGGGCTCAATGAGCAATATACATAGTTATTGAGAAGCTCTCAACATTATGTCTTTATGTCCGTGGATATTACGATTTTTCAATTACAATATTCTTTGGCTATCTATTTATATACTTCACTTATATTTTTATTTATTTTAATTTAATAACATTATGCCTATTGTTAATAAATATTTTTTCCAAAATTTCCCTTACTTTTAGTAATTTTATACTAATAAAATTATATAGAAATTATAGAAGAGAAAAAAACATTACATTAAAATGTTTATTCTAAATATATTTTATTTTATTGTTATTTACTTTTATATAATAATATAAATTTAAAATAATTTTATATTTATATTTTAAATTTATTAAATTGTTATTATTGAAATAATATGGTAAATAGAAAAAACATATATTTTTTTCTCTTCCATTATTCATATCTCTCCAAATAACTTTAGACCCCCGTCCAAAAAAATTACACTTATAAAATAAAATAAAGAAAGGGTTGAAATTGAAAGTTAACTGTGAAAGTGAAAGTGACATTATAAGTTAATATTATTCTAAGAGTTTAGTTAAGCTAAGTTGACATTATAGGTTAATATTAACACATATGGTCCTTACACACACTGAAAATATTTATGGGATAGGATTTTCGTTTCTATAATTTTGGATTTTGGGTCACTAATCATCGTTGGAGATCTTAATTTCTCTGTTGGATCGAGAGATATGGGGGGACCCTACTTGAGAGGATACTTTATCTCCTTATTTATATGGATTGATTGAGACTTATGATATCTTAGATAACATTCATGATCCCTCTGGTCCTGTTAGGGTCCTATAATGATAGGATTCATAATTTTAAATTGACCATGTAAGCCTTGCAATATTGTACATACTTTTGCTTTCTGCAAATGTTTTCCCATATTTAAAAAATGTAAAGAGGGTATGTCCTAAAAGAACAATAAAAGAACAAAAATAAACAAAGATCAAAAAATAATATTAAATATGAACCCCACCAAAATAGATCATGAAAGTGTTGCACGTTGAAATGTCACTACTTTATTTTACTTTATGGAAATAAAATTGTGTGCGGCTTGTACAAAATGCCACAATCCATAATGGTCAAATAGCTTAATATTGACTCGTTCATGCTTTAAATTTCATGTTGATAGATAGAGAATAAAGATCTAGCCAAATTATTTAATCTCGGCAGATCAGTAATTAGGTAGAGAATAAATGAGCTCATCAGTTAATATGAGGCATTGGTAGTTATAAGGTTAGAATTATATTAGTTTACTTATTAAAAGAAAACAAAAGGGCCATCAAGCTCAAATGTGCCCATAAAATAAATAAAAATGTCAGGATAAAGAAGGGTAGGTATATTAATTTCACAGACACTGGAAAGCATCAAAATTCTTTGTTTCTTATTACTAATATCCTACTAATTGCCCCTTATTAAATTCAAGAAAACCCCTTCCCTATTCATTTTTCCCTTGCTAATATCCATTTTCTGTTTTGGAAATCATTCCCTTTTAAAAACCCTTTTCCCTAACTAACTCTTCCCTTTTCC
Organism: Pinus albicaulis; assembly: GCA_034641835.2. Taxonomy (NCBI): domain Eukaryota; kingdom Viridiplantae; phylum Streptophyta; class Pinopsida; order Pinales; family Pinaceae; genus Pinus; species Pinus albicaulis. The sequence goes on from CM076575.1 coordinate 981,372,159, forward strand.
CTAGCTAAAACCCCTTTCTCTAGCTTAAAACCCCATTTCTATTACTAATATCCATTCTCCTTTACTAATTTCCCTTTTCTAATAAAACACTAAAAACCCACTTTCTCATAGTTTGAAGTGCTAAATATGTATCGGGCCCCCACTTCCCTTTTTGATTCATTTCCCCACACCCTTACGTCATTATTACCTACAGTTTATATTATTAAAATCCCCTATTTTAACATTTAGTTTAAACCCCTTTCTATTATTTATCCCCTCCTGATTTCATTTAAACCTATATTTTTATATTATATTAATTCCTTGCTCCCACTATATTATCCTGGGTCCCACATCACTTTAAACCCATACGTTAAACCTCCGCTAGTATATTAATTGACCACTTTATATTCTAAACCCCCACATATTTAATTCTCGTCCCATTTCTTTGAAACCCATAATATCCGATAGCCATCCGATCAAGAACAGCTAATCCAATGAACCTCATCCCCTTTTTCACCCTCACATGTCCAACTATTAACACGATGGAAAGATTGCAAAATAGGTTGTTTAACAACCCCTTCCCCCTGACACGCATCATTCCCAGAGAGTATCACACCCCTCAAGCTGAAACCACCAAACTACTTAATCATCATGCGAAAAACACTTATCCACTACCACCCTTTGCGATGATACCACTGTTGTTTAAAATGAAAACCATGTGTCCACCCGCACTATGTTAAACCACCCTGCGATGTGCAATGAGCCACCAATGTTCCAAAAACCTGCTTTACTGATACATCAAATTACTCACCTCTATTAATTTATGAAAGACAAAGATTGTCAGTGTTGGACACCTAATCCTCTATGGGTAGGTGTGGAAGGAAAACGGTCACAAAGGAGTCCAAGTGACCTTGGAAGGTGAATCCAAGAGTCACACTAATGTAATATAAATAGACATATATGGTGAATAATATAAATTACTCATACTTATCTTTCTATGTGTGTGTTTTACCTTCTCCTCCACCATCTTTGTGTTTAACATGGTATCAGAGCTTAGGCCAGGCCTGGGCACTTTCATAATATTCTGGCCGCCATTTCTATATTTGTCCTGTCAGCGATATCCACTCCACCTAACTGCTCTACTGATCTCTTCTATCAAACCTAGATCACTCTGTCAAGAATATATCCGGTTCTATTCGGCATGTCCTTCCCTAGGCTATCAAGGTTTTGAGCATTGTTTCTTCTTTTGCACTGTTCGACAGTCGTCGACTCCTCTACTCTATCATACGCACACGCTGCCCACCATTCTCCCTTTCCCTTACTGGCCAGCGCCCTCTAGGCGCAACGCATCTATTTCTTGGCCCTCCATACCACCGCAAACATTGATTTTCACTCCTCTCAGCCTCCATACCACCATCATTTTAGCATCCTCTATTTTTTCTTCACTCAACCCTTCCTCTAATAGGCAGCATCTAAGCTT
>CM076575.1:982017842-982105663 GCA_034641835.2 Pinus albicaulis
GAGAAAAAAATCACTAAAATTATGAACAGGAGATTTTGTGAAGCTTAATTGAGCCTGCACCTCTTTTGAGAAATTCAATTCCTACCACTTCACTTCCCTTCCTTAACCTCTCCCGTGAAGATAGTTCTCCATTTTCTTAACAAAAATATTGCTATAAAAGCTTTTAGGAGATCACAACTAAAACTACTGGACCGGAGCTCGAGAGTCAAGATGTAAACCAAAAGAAATACGTGTCACACAAACCTACTTGAGTGGAGCTCGAGATTCGAACCTTTAAACTAAAGAAAATACATTTCACACGTGCCTTCATTAATGAACCGCTTTCATAACCTTTGAATGACTCCTCCCCTTAAAAACCACAACTCCCTCCCTCCTTCCCTCCCTTGTAGAATAATTATGTTTTGCGGGTCAGAAAGCCAAAATATGGAGACAATTATCACCAAATCCAATATACGATTATGCATGATGGAGAATCTCTAGCGCTTTCCCTTGTTAATATATTTAATAATCTCAATATTTATTTAAAAGTATGAATAGTATTTCGACGAAATCACATTGTTCAAATCTCATCGTCGAAATACTATTGATACTTTTAAATAAATATTGAGATTATTAAATATATTAACAAGGGAAAGCGCTAGAGATTCTCCATCATGCATAATCGTACGTTGGATTTGGTGATAATTGTCTCCATATTTTGGCTTTCTGACCCGCAAAACATAATTATTTTACAAGGGAGGGAAGGAGGGAGGGAGTTGTGGTTTTCGAGGGGAGGAGTCATTCAAAGGTTATGAAAGTGGTTCATTAACGAAGGCACGTGTGACATGTATTTTCTTTAGTTTAAAGGTTCGACTCTCGAGCTCCACTCAAGTAGTTTTGTGTGACACGTATTTCTTTTGGTTTACATCTCGACTCTCGAGCTCCGGTCCAGTAGTTTTAGTTGTGATCTCCTAAAAGCTTTTATAGCAATATTTTTGTTAAGAAAATGGAGAAATATCTTCACGGGAGAGGTTAAGGAAGGGAAGTGAAGTGGTAGGAATTAAATTTCTCAAAAGAGGTGCACGCTCAATTAAGCTTCACAAAATCTCCTGATCATAATTTTAGTGATTTTTTTCTCAATATGATAAATGACTGGGCTCTTAACTAAAGTTAACCTAATTATAGTGATTAATAACCACAATAATAATATTAGCTTTTAGTTTGTTGACATCATAAGCAATATATATAGAGCAGAGGTAATAACAGCCCCAAACTAGATTTTACTCTCAGGTACTGGAACCTCTACAAAGGTTTGACCTGGAAACATAGTTTTTCCTTAGGTTTCTCCACTGGTTCTATGTCCAACTTGGATAACCTACAGTTCAATATCCTTCTTTTCATTTTTTATATCCCCTCTTGGATAACCATAATATCTTGAAATGAAGCTAGCCAACTCAAATATAGTATTGCAAATCCCTGGCTAAGTTAGATGAGGAAATTACATATGGTCTTGAATGAGCATTTGGACTCTTTAGATATGCGTACCAATTATGTTCATATAACACAACAAATAGATGATTCAATACAAATGTCACATAGAAGTCATATTTATCTCATGGGCCTTCAACTTAAATTATATATCTAGCATAATACATTAAGCTATATAGGAGATAAATCAAAGAAGCATTTGTTCATGTAAATTAAACATGTGTAATAATTATGTCCTCATTTAATATGTACAATATGTTTGGTTGAATCCACATGAAAAACAAGACTCCCAACAGTGAGAAGAGGAAATTACGTCCTATTTCTCCCCCCTAGCACAATTACCAGTACAGTTAGAATTTAACAGCCCCAAACTGGATTTTACTCTCAGGTACTGGAACCTCTAAAAGGTTCGACCTGGAAACATAGTTTTTCCTTAGGTTTCTCCACTGGTTCTATGTCCAACTTGGATAACTTACAGTTCAATATCCTTCTTTTCATTTTTTATATCCCCTCTTGGATAACCATAATATCTTGAAATGGAGCTAGCCAACTCAAATATAGTATTGCAAATCCCTGGCTAAGTTAGATGAGGATTACATATTGTCTTGAATGAGCATTTGGACTCTTTAGATATATATCTAAAGAGTCCAAAAGCTCATTCAAGACCATATGTAATACATAGCTTCCTCATCTAATATATCAAAATTTAATACATGTGCTTAACCTTAACATTGACACAAATGGAATACAATTTTACTCACTGCTTTATGATAGAAAAATATGCAGATGAATATTGCCCACATATCCAAAGTCAAAAGGGATAGATTAAAAAGGGATGCTCCGGTCATCTATAAAAGATAAATTAAAGAAGCATGACATATTAAAGTAATTCTCATTTTTCTCCTTCAAAGAAAAAAAATTCACGTCATGTGAATATCTCCATGTACTCTTACATATTGGTGTACAAAACCATCAACCAAACACAAATTGAAAAAACATGCCTCTTCAAACAACTGGCTCTCAAGTCAAATAGTAGAGCTCAGGTACAAATTTCCATATTTGTTGCATTTAAGTGTGTCAACGTAACTCTACTTTCAACATCTTGCTTCATGCAACATGCACTATACTTTGAATTTGCAAAGAAATTCATGAAACATCAAAATACATTCAAGGCCTTAATTAGATAATAAATCTAACCATTCAACTTAGTTCCCATTCAACTCCATGCACCAGGTTGTAGAGGATTCCAAGCCTAATTTCATAAAAAGTAAGTTGGGGATGATCACATTGACTTTCTTGATGACATGTCTATGAAGATTAACTGCCTTGAACTATTTTTTTGCGTAGGGAAAGAGACACATTCCCATGTCTGAGCATGAAAACATTCTTTGATATTGTTAATGCCTCTAGTGTTTACTTCTACAAGTTCTACAGGCAGAGTCTGTAAAGGGCCAGGTAGCCTCTGGATCTCATCTTTTATGAAAGGTGACATATCTAGTAAATGTGCCTACAGTCAATCTCTGGAATGGATCTAAATAGAAGTTCTTCATTTTAATATCCGTAAAACACAACTACTTTAAGGTAAACTATGTACATGTGTCATTTCTTCCACAAACTAAAGTGTATAAGTAGGAAATTTTATACCAAGTGCGATCCCACCATGTAAAGCGCAATTTGGTGAACTTATCATTTTTATAATATCTTTTTCGATTAAATTTAGTTTCACACATGATCAATTATTGCTTTGAAAGTTGTGTTCTACATAATTTGTGTACACTAAATTACAAATTGATTTTTTGAAATCTATTTTGCGTAAATTTCGACCAATAGATATATATCATGGAGGATGAAAGATGAAGATCAGCCGAATCCCATATGGAGTTAAGGGATCGGAGGATGTTCACGGTATTTAAATATAATCTTAAATCTCCATACATGTGTGTACATATGGAATTGATTTTTTTATTAACTTTGTGAGTGAAATTGGTTGTTAATAAGTTTCATATTTTAATTTTTAGGAGGCAAGAGGAGAAGGGTTTCTACTCCATCCATGGAGCATGTCCAAAGTTCAACCGGTCGAGGTATGAGTGGTAGCAGGTTGTGGGAAGGGGGTGATATTTATTCCCCCGAAGGCCAATCAACGGCTGCCGGTTCTCAACAGGGTCACTGTGGGTCTGGTTCTCAACAGCGTCATTCTAGGGTTGGTTCTTAGCAGGGTCATGTTGGAGATGATGTTAACCAACAACATCAAGGTTGACATCAATTTCAATATTTTTTCATTAAATTTGTGCAACTTTTTTTACACGCGTTTTTTCTAATATACAAAATTTTATATATATTGATGCAGAGGCTGAAAATGTTTGAGCCAGTGGTCAAAATAGACGCAGGGCAGCGCGCTACATTCAAGAAGAAGGCTGTCAACCCAGCACAACTTATCCGGCTGAGATTGCTGATATACCATGGGAGACGAACATGGCGGAATGCACCTTACAAAGGTGTCAAATCCTTCATGCAAAATTGCAAAGAGATCTCGAGGCTTTGTCTCTACCTGCTGAGAGTAGACAAAGCCTCGAAATAGTTACACATTCATTGGGTGAAATGGTAAAGGTGTACAAAAATTTGGGGCCAACGACTGATTCGTTTGTAGAACTGATGAGAAAGAGAAAAGAAACAGCGATAGGTCCCGATAAATGGCAGGACATAAAACAAAAAGTTACAAGAGCAGATGCCAAGTCAATGTTTAATTATAAGGAAGGGCCAAAAAGAAAAATGTTGAAGGTGCAGTATTTCAAGCACCCAGACAAAGCTAGTTATTTGTATGATCGACATCTTGCGGCCTTTGGAAGGCTTCCATGGAACGATGAGGTTCCCATTTATTTTGCACAAATGTTTTATGCAGAATTTTTTTTGGGTATGAAACCCAACTACAATGACCTTCCTTCAGAATTTTTTGGCCCGGGGAGAGGTCGATTATATCAACGTAAGGGCGCTAAGCGAGATGTGGAGTTGCCTCGCCCTGAGCCGCCATTGGTGAGTCGACCGTTTCGAGTCGAAACTCTGCGATCAGAGATGGATGCGACTTCTCAAATAAGTCGAGAAGCAAGAGATGTTATGATCGATAATGTTCATAGCGGATTGAGTGGAGTCGATCTTTGTTTAAATCGACAAAGAGCACGTGAAAATGCACGTGCCAATTTTGTTTATCGTACAGATGAGGAGATTTACAACATGAATGTTGAAGATCTCCAAACATATGCAATAAATTGTCGCAATGGTCTGCAAGACCTAATTTTTCGTGAGGAAGAGGGCACCGGAACGGTATGTGTTAGTGACCTTAGGGTTCGAAATTATATTTACATATACATGTGTACAATTTGTAATAAATACATGTGTATGTACATGTATACATTTATTTGTATGTGTACATTAATCTAACAAAATGTATGATTATATGTTAAAACACCATTTGCAGTTCTCAGGCATGATGCGTGATGAAAATGTTAATATTACGTTCGGGACCTCTGGCTCAAACGATGCAGATGGGTTTGACCATCATGATATGTTGGCACATGTATGTTAGTGTTTTTAAGTGACTCTAAAATAAATAATTGTTTCCACACATGTACATGTATGTATATATATAATTCGATAAAATGTTTTAACAGGTACCGATTCCGTCTGATGTTTTTGGGATGGCGGTACCTTCTTCTTCCTTAGGAGATATACCTTCTACTTCATTGGGAGATATGCCACAAGTATGGACAATTTTTCACAAGTTCAAAATTTATGTTACCTCAAAAAGTTCCATTAAAAATTGAGATATATAGAGAGAGATCTATATTTTGAGTTATTTAAAATTTTCTGAATTTAGGTTCCTATAGAAGATTTTTTTAATCCGGGGACTCTAGCGACGGAGATAGGAACATCCACAGCATTTGAACAAGTTGTCTTTAGTTCTTTTTTTTAATATTATTGAAAATAAGTTTATATATGTACACATGCATTTTTATTTGAAAGTTTTTAATATATATATATATATATATATATATATATATATATATATATATATATATATATATATATATATATATATATATATATATATATATATATATATATATATATATATATATATATATATATTTAACTCCATATGTATATTGTACATTTACCACCGTGTATGTTTCTATGGGCGTGACCCCGTTCATCAAATGGAGAGGAAACTCACGAGGTATTGCATGATTTTTTTGTTATATTTTGTTTTTTACATGAAGTTCTAGATATATATATTCTCATTCATTTTTAAAACTTCAAATTTTAATGTTCAAGCACATGTGCATTGTGTATGTAGGTTTCCTATTCACAGTGGATAGGCCACTCCCAGACCCGTACGTCAGATCCTCCATTCGATGGACAAGATTTAGGGCGCTACTGAGACCCGCACGTCAGATCCCCCCATTTGATGGACAAGATTTATAGTAGATTTGATTTCAAAATTTAGATGGTTTTAAAATTTGTTAAACCTGATACAATTTGATACTCAAGTGAGATTTACAATTTTTGGACATATTTTATTACAATGTTATTATATAATTTGTTTTATTTAATTTTTGGATGGTTTTAGTACTTTTGGCATGTGAATGTGAAGTAATTTTGTCATCTGAATTACATTTGACATGTGATATTTAATGTTAAATGTTTTTGTTGGATAGTTGAATTATAATTGGCATGGCATCTCAAGTTTTTAAAACTACATGAATGATAGAATGTGAACCTACATTTGCACATGTGGTAAATTGAAATGTTACTTGTAACAAGACAATCCCCATTGATTTCATTACAGTATATGTTGATTTCTGATTTGATATAATTGCATGTATGATGGTACATTACTTGTAAAGTCATTGGCTTAATAGTGTTCATTGATTTCAGTGTAAGCGCAAAAAATTATTGACAATGTAGAACGATTTTTGTGTTATAATAATTAAACCTAATAATATTGGAGAGCAAGAGAGACTTGAGGTATAGTGTTTACTACAAGAGTTCGAGCTAAATATTTAAATGGTTTACCTATGTGTTGATTTCTGATTTGATATAATTGCATGTATGATGGTACATTACTTGTAAAGTCATTGGATTAATAGTGTTCATTGATTTCAGTGTAAGCGCAAAAAATTATTGACAATGTAGAACGATTTTGTGTTATAATAATTAAACCTAATAATATTGGAGAGCAAGAGAGACTTGAGGTATGGTGTTTACTACAAGAGTTCGAGCTAAATATTTAAATGGTTTATGATTTATGATTTATACTTTCTTTTTAATATAATCGATACGAAAAGATGACAAAACTAATAAGGGTGACAATAAGAATAGAAGTTCAGAAAATAGTTTAAGATTGATCACAAGAATTAAGAGAATGTCTCGGTTCATCATTGGTATGGCTTGTGCTGCAACCATGAAGTCTCGTCCCAACACCATAGAATGATCATCCATGTCAATGACTCTTAAGTCTATCTTTCCAAACCATGACCCTACTCTCACATGTGTGCCTTTCATGACACCAGTCACTGCTTTCATCCTCGAATTGACTGCCTTGAAAGCACTCAACTCTTTCTCCATGCTAGCCTTCCTCTTTCTAAGAGATGAAGCTGCCTTTCAACTTAGGAAGCTATGGGTAGGCCCCGTGTCTATCAAAGCAGAGAAATTTTTCCCATGTACGGTTGTAGACACGAATCTCAAGTCCAAGGAACTTTCATCATCATTCCTCCTCCTTGTCTTGTGCCTTACTTCCGCAATCTTCTTCAACATTTCCTCTTCCAATATGTCTTTCGAACTAGCCCTTGGCTTAACAGTCCTTTTCACATATCTCTTCTCATGAAGCTCCATAGAACAATCTGATCCTGGGTCTGCTTGAATTGGTTCAAGCTCTTTCCTTTTTGAATTCTGTCTAATTGCTCCAATACGACATATATTGACTCCTTCCAAACGAAGTGCACCAATCCTCATAGTGTGGTATTCTTCTTTTCCAAGTGTGCCAACACATGCATTTTCTTTCTTCAAACCAATATGTTTCGGATCAAGAAAGTCCCTCTTGATCTTATCTTCCATGTTCTTGACTTTAGCCTACAACGTGGTGCTTCTTTCCTTCAAGTGAGCCCTTTCCATAAAGAGTTCTTGAAGTCTTTGTTCACCTTGTCGTATATCCATGTCAAGCTTTTCAATTTCAGCAGTTTGTCCAGATAATCCATCCTTGGAATTTCTTGGGTGAAAAACCAAGTAGGTTGAACCAACTTTGGTCTAGTGCATTGGAATTCATTGAAGAATTGGTCATTGGAGCTGCTTCAAGCTAGGAGTGAGAATCGTCACCAACCTACATTGAATATTTTACACTCCCTAGGGTGAATGATACTTTAAATTGATTGACAGTCTAAGACTTTCGAATTTTTCCGAATGCCAAATGATCTTACAAAGTTAGTATTTATAATATCCTAGTAGGTCATTCGGTGACAACTTTTACCGGAAACTTGAAACAACTTTTGCATGTGATATTTAATTTGTTAAATGTTTTTGTTGGATAGTTGAATTATAATTGGCATGGCATGTGAAGTTTTTAAAACTCGAGTTTTGGATGGTTTCAATCTACATTTTGCATGTGATATTTAATGAAATTTAAATGTTTAATGTTTTAATGTTGCACAATATATAATCAAAAGGGTTTTAAAACTTAAATTTTTGGATGGTTTCAATCTACAACTTAAATTTTTGGATGGTTTCAACCTACATTTGCACATGTGGTAAATTGAAATTATGTTACTTGTAACAAGACAATCCCCATTGATTTCATTGTATATGTTGATTTCTGATTTGATATAATTGCATGTATGATGGTACATTACTTGTAAAGTCATTCGATTAATAGTGTTCATTGATTTCAGTGTAAGCGCAAAAAATTATTGACAATGTAGAATGATTTTTGTGTTATAATAATTAAACCTAATAATATTGGAGAGCAAGAGAGATAAGGTATGGTGTTTACTACAAGAGTTCGAGTAGGTCATTCGGTGACAACTTTTACCGGAAACTTGAAACAAAGAGAATCTATCTTTGGCTAGGACATCATGTAAGATACCTGACATAAACAGTAAAATTGTACTCATGTAAGTTTAAAAGCTGAGATTCGGGCAAGTGGGGACAACCACTTGTTATCTCGTCCCTTGGAGGCTAGGCCATATGGGGACCGAATCTGACCTTACAAAATAAAGTGAAATAATTTGTACCATACAGTCGGAAAACATATACAAGAAAAATTAATTTCATTCTAGCATATATATATATATATATATATATAACATTTTTCATCAATGCACATGTATAGAAAAACTACTTTCAGTTGATACTAGAGCACGTGCTTGTACCCAAACAATTTGTAACATGTGAAAACCACAAATAACATAAGAAGCTCAATTTTTAGTTGAGTACTGGAAGTTCTAAAACATATTTAATCCAAAGATAATAAATTGTTGTACACTTCACTCAAAAAAATTCTAATGGAATTCCATCCTCAATAATCCGTTCATGATCGGATTTTGACATTTTCCATTTCTTAATTTTTGATTTTTTCTTTGATTAAACTTCTATCAACTTTATGTGTGCTGCACACACCAAGTGACTATATTGACAACTTATGGAATCAGGTTCATAGTCTTCGAAGTAAACAAAGTCTCCACTTTGACGAGTTTGTTTGAAAAAATAACCTTTCAGTATAATAGACCCTTTGTCATACCGAAATCCGTGATCATTATAGTCTTGTAATAATTTCATTTTTTGTTCAGTGCAACGCATCAAATAATACTTCACATTTTCATCGTTGTCAATAGGTGCAATTACAGCAAAAACATCTCCTACACAATAAAATAAATTTAACATTTAATTATGCATATTTAAATTTATTTCTAGATCTTTAAATCATTAGAAAGTAATTCAAATGTTACCTTCTCTAACAAGATCAGAAACTCGATCACCATCGGATGATATTGTAGTTTCCTCTAATTGCATTTCTTCAAACATTGCAACAGACATTTTTTCCTTTGTATTTAGCTCTGTATGTTTCCAATCGTTCACATACATTTTGTTTTCACAAACGTCATTGGATTTTGTGTTGTCTATGCAAACATCACAAAAACAAGAATATTTTCTTTTATCCAATGCAAACACATTTCTCGACAACTTTGTTTGAATTGAATGCAATTTTCGAGTCCCTTTTATTGTTTCAATGTCATTTCCAATTGATCTATCTATGTCTTCGATTCCAATATGCCAGAAAAACCTTTATATGGAAAATTAGAAAAAGAATTTGTAAATATGATATCAAAATACAATTAAAAATAATCATTGCATGATAAATGTACAATGTTTAAAAATAGATTTCCAATATAAATTAAATTGAATGTACCTTCGCACTTCTCTTGATGGGTTTTTCTCATGGCTTAGAGTAGCGATGCACCATTGAACAACTTCTTCAGCGTTCACAAGTCGGCGTGCAGAGTGGTTCATTTGATATCTTTGAAGTACTTGTTTTATGCATGCTCCTGCACCATCATGTTCTCCTTTTCCATGGCCAGTCTCAAAGAAATTCCAACAATGTTTAATGCAAGTTTTCTTATGAAGACAACACAACCAAAAAAATGATCGTGCAGATTTGAATTGACCTGCGCATCCGTCTGACCATATCCAATGTTCATTGAATGTTATTCCACGATTTTTCAATGAATCATAAATTCTTCCAAAATAATGTTGTACAAAACATGTATCATGTGTACGATCGTCACTGATATAAAAGTGATATTCTTTAATGATATGTCGATTTTCACTCGTGCTTTCTATATGATCGACATTTTGTTCAGCATGTCTATATAGAATATGGACGAGCATGGAGACTTGGTCAGAGTGATAGTATTCACTCTGAATTTCTTTTTATGGAACAAATGTGTAGTTTTATGCAAAATCAATCACTGACAAAATGGTCCCTGGTGGAAAAACTTCACGAGATTTTTTGAATTGCAAGTCTTTCCATCGAGCTCTATGGGAATGCTTGGTGTATTTGTAAATTTCTGCCTCAAACTTTCTCAAAAAGTTTATCAGAAAAATTTCGTCTTCTTGTAATTCGATTCTTTTAACACTATCTGCACCTTGAATCGATGTACCGATATATTCATATCTCTTCCATTTCACTTTCATGTTGGACAATGATTGATCATTTATATCAATACGATATTTGTTTTGAAATTTAGTCAAATTTCCACAATCATCGCATTTTTTACCACCAACACATTTCTTTGTGTAAAATAGTTCATCGCTTTCTCTTTCACATAGAATTTGAGATATGAATTCACGGATAGTGGAAGGAGGAGGTGAATCCTTCCATAATGTTCTACCGAAATCAAGGAATGTGTCATAATATAAATCAAATTCCACATGATAACGGCAACAACAAGTGTCGCGTACGGTGATAGGTTTTACATACCATGGTTTTTGTTGAACAAAAGCACTAAGTGAAACATGAATTTGACGATTCTCTTCTTTGAACTTGTTGAATAACTCTATTTGAGTGGTTTCTAAGAGATGTTTTTCATGTTCTTCGTATTGATTTTGTGCTATTCTTCTTCGCATCACATGTCTTGCAGTCGGTGAAACACGCGAATTGTTCTTCCAATATTCATATATTATTTTTTTAACATCTTCTCCAAGTCTATCTTTGTATGGTTGCCTACAAATAGCTCTCCAATAAGCGAGTTCATCATTTACATCTATTTGCAGTCGAAATTTTCGATGTTTGTGCAGAGTTTTTCGCGAGGTTCCCGGTGCTCGTGCCATAGATGTTATCAAACGATTCTCTTGAGTACTTGGTGAAACCATTGCCATCTGTATTCCTCTATGTATATTTGAAACATCTTTATCTCTAGATCTCTTAATTGACTCTATAGCACTACTCATATTTTTTATCACCTCTTCTTTCATTTTTTTTTATCTTTGGTTGATTTTCGAATACCCAATAGTGTCGTCGCTTCTTTTAATTTCCTTGATGATAGGAGACCTTTCAACATTTGAGCTTGAACTGTCACTTGCTCATTTTTGAAATAATTTTCAAAAATTCTATCGACATGATATAGTATAACATGGTCAGGTTTTTTATCTCCATATGTGTGAGTGTCGACATTTTCTAACATCTCATTATCGATAGTGATTTCATCCGTACATATTCGAAAAAATAGTACATATTCAATAAATAACTAAATTAATAAATATGTCAATAAATATTAGGAAAATTTTAAATATATCAATAGATCATAATATTTACATTTACATACCCAATTCAATTTCTGCTTGAGGTTGATTTTCTTCTTCAATATTTTGAGGAGTATCTCTGTCTATTTACATTAAACAAAATATTTTTCAAACTAGTTCATCAAATAAAAATTAAGCTTCACATTTTACATTGGGAAAAATTTAAAAATATATTAATAGATCATAATATTTACATTTACATACCTGCTTCAATTTCTGCTTGAGGTTGATTTTCTTCTTCAATATTTTGAGGAATATCTCAGTCTGTTTACATCAAACAAAATATTTTTCAAACTAGTTCATCAAATAAAAATTAAGCTTCACATTTTACATTAGGAAAATTTTAAATATATATCAATAGATCATGCAATATTTACATTTACATACCTGCTTCAATTTCTTCTTGAGGTTGATTTTCCTCTTCAATATTTGAGAGGGCTTCTAACTTTCTTTTGCGATATTGTCTCGTCTCTTCTCTACGTGCCTCAGGGTCTCTTTTTCGATCATATTTTCTCGCACAAGTTCTTCGATTTCCCATGATAATAGGGTATGAAGTTCAAAAAAATTCCTTCAAAAAATTAGACAATAACTCAATTACAAAAAATATCACAAAAGATTTAATTTAAAAAAAAATTAAAAAAAATTCAGTGTAAATTTTTTGTAAAAAATACGTAATCCAATCCAAAACACACACTTTAAAAAACACAAAACACGTACATACCTCCAAGAAAAATCACGCCACCTCCAAGAAATGTCTTCCAAAAAAATTCTTTAAATCCAAAATTGTAAAATCAATTTGCTTCCAAGAAATGCTCTTAACCCAATTCTTTAAACCCAAACTTTGAAGAAACGTTTTTGAACAAAGAAGCTCAAAATATTTATTTCAACACAAAACACGTACATACCTCCAAGAAAAATCACGCCGCCTCCAAAAAATGTCTTCCAAAAAAGTTCTTTAAACCCAAACTTTGAAGAAAATTTTTTGAACCCAAACCTGAAGAAACGTTTTTGAACAAAGAAGCTCAAAATATTTATTTCAACACAAAACACGTACATACCTCCAAGAAAAATCACGCCGCCTCCAAAAAATGTCTTCCAAAAAAGTTCTTTAAACCCAAACTTTGAAGAAAATTTTTTGAACCCAAACCAAGTCTTTGTAGAATGAGATGAAGTGCGAAATTAGATAACTCTCCATGCGGGAGTAATTCTCTATTTTAACACTCTCCCTTAATTACGACAGCTAAAATAAGACATGACCCATAACAACTCAAATATTCGTGTTGGTTTATGTCTAAGCTAGGCTTACAACACCCAAGTTTCATCGATGAAACTCAAATACATCTTTTGTTAATGGATTTGTAAATATATCAGCCATTTTATCACTCAATTTACAAGGCTTCAAGTGGACTTCTTCATTTCTCGCAAGTTATCTAATAAAATGATATGTAGTATCAATATGCTTTCTCGTTTAATGAAACACACTATTCTTGGATAGTGCAATCATTGAGGTGTTGTCACAATATACTATTGATCCATGTTGTTTCTGCATGAGTCCATCAAATACTCTTCTTAACCACATTGCTTGGCATGTTGTTGATGTCGTTGCTACATATTATGCTTCTGTTAACGAAAGTGTCACAATATGATGTTTCTTATATGCCCATGAAATCTCACTTGAACCAATATGGAACACATAACCAAAAGTGCCCTTCCTATCATCCAAATTGCCTGCAAAATCACTATATGTACACCCAATCAAATCCTTTTTTTTTGTGCTTGCATACATTATACCACAATCTTTTGTTTATGCTATGTATCTCGGAATTATTTTTCTAGCTCTCCAATGTATGCCTTTTGGAGTCTCCATAAATCTGGAAATCAAACTCACTCCTTGAATAATATATGGTCTCGTAGTTGTAAGATACATGAGACTGCCAACCAATCTTTTGAATAGATTTGGATTAACATCTGATCTTTCATCGTCCTTAATTAACTTGGTACCTATTTCAACTGGTTTAGGGGTAGGTTTACAATTTTCCATCCTGATTATTTTTAGCAAATCTTTGGAATATTTATTTTGATGAATAAAAATTTCTTTTTCAGATTGCTCAACTTCTATGCCAAGAAAATATTTCATAAGTACAAGACTGTTCATCTCAAAATATTTCTTCATGGTTGCTTTAAATTCATCCAATTCAAATTCACATTTATAGATCATGTCATCAACATATAAGCAAACAATCAAAATATGTCTATCTTCATTTACCTTTGTGTACAAGCTAGGCTCAATGTTTCTTCTGCAAAATCCATTTTTGATCATGTAGTTTTCGATTCTGTTATACCAAGCTCTAGGCGCTAACTTGATTCCATAGAGTGTTTTCTTCAACCTATAAACTTTATCTTATTTAACTTCAAATGCATAACCTGGAGGTTGCTGCGCATAAATTTCTTCTTCTAGAATTCCATTGAAGAATGTCAATTTCACATCCATATGATATACTTTCCACTCGCTCTAAGTTGTTGTGGCTAGAATTGTTCTTACAATATCCAATCTGGCTACCAGAGCAAACGTTTCTCCAAAATCTATTCATGATTGTTACGAGAACCCTTTTTCTACAAGTTTGTCTTTAAATATTTCAATTTCACCTTTCTCTTTCAAATTTGTCTTGTACACCCACTTCACATCAATGAGGGTTTTATCCTTTGTAAAATCAACCAAATCCCATGTATCATTATTTTCAATAACTTCAATTTCTTCATCCATGGCTTGCACCCAATTTTCATCTCTAATTGCTTCTTCAAACGAAGAAGGTTGGAATGAAAACAATGCAAATTTTGAACTAACATCCAAATCATCATAAATATCTTTCATAATTATCATCTTTCTCTTGCCATTGCTTGATTCGTCACGTGATTGATTGCTAAGAGATTTCGACCTGTTGAACTACTTGAAGATCCATGTTGCTCAGAAAATATTGGAGCCCTTACTAGTATGACTCTGTTAGGTGTCTTCTCTTATGATTCTATCTTCTCCTTTTCTTCTACAACCTCTTCTTCCATCAGTGGCACTTGTGCATCAACAGTTTTTTCTATACTCCGATTCCATGACTCTTATTCTTTCAATGCAACATATATTTTAATTATGGTCTTTTTAGTGACAAGGTTAAGCTTTTGAATTTTCACTGTAACCAGTAAATATGCATTTTTCAATTTTATCATCCAACTTTCCTCTTAGCTCTTTAGGCACATGTGCATAATCTACACATCCAAACACTTCGAGATGTGATACATTGCAATACATACCTGACCATGCTTCTTCAAGTACTTTTTTCATCACACTCCTTATAGGAGATTTTTTTATCACATAAATAGCGCATACAACTACTTCTGCCCAATACTCATTAGAAAATTTTCTTCATTTCAACATGCTCCTTGCCATGTTCATAATTGTTATGTTTTTTCTCTCTGCTACACCATTCTGTTGCGGTGTGTATCTAGCTGTAAATTGTCTTTTGATTTCATGTTGTTTGTGGTAATCATGAAGTGAATTTGAATCATATTGTCCACCATGATCTGACCTCAATACCCTTATCTATCGATCAATTTGGTTCTCTGCTAAGGCTTTGAATCCTTTGAAATTTGTAAAAGTTTCAGACCTCTGCTTCAAGAAGTAAACCCAATTCTTACTGCTATAATCATCAATGAAAGTGAGGAAAGTAACATATTACACCAATTGATTATGTCCTCATAGGTCCACACAAGTTTGTAGGCACTAGCTCAAGAGGTTTATTTGATCTGTATGCAACTTCTTTTGGAAAACTTTCACGGTGTTGCTTTCCCGATATGCAACACTCACAAGTAACAACAGGTTATTTGATAGGAGGTAACCCTCTAACCATATGTTTCTACTACCACAATATTAAACTAGAAAAGTGCAAGTGCCAAAATTGAAAGTTCCATAACCAATACTCATTAGAACATGCAACTGTAAAATAACTAACTTGATCATTGTAATTCATAATTATAGGAAAGAGTATGTTCCTCGCCATTTGCACCTTTGCTATCAGTTTCTTTCTTGGGGGCTTTTCATATATAACACGCTCTTGTCCTTGAAAAGTAATTATGTATCCCTTCTCCGTCAACTAACCAAAACTTATAAAATTATGTTTGAGACCAGGAACATAATATACCTCTGAAATTGTCTTTGGGCCCCCCTGCTTGGTCATAATATTGACCACTCCTTTTTCATATACATGCATAACCTTGTTAGTCCCCAACTTTGCCTCTGTCTTCATGGATTGATCCAAATTTGCAACCAATTTCGTGTTGTTTGTCATGTGGTTACAACAACCACCGTATAATAACTGCACATTATCATAAAGTTCATGTATGGTATGGAAATCTAGGAACATGGAGTTTTTATTCTCTTTAGTGACATCAGCGCTCTGGTTTATTTGATCATCTATCCTCTCCCTCAAATCACGGGCATAGTGATCAAATTTATTGCAATAATAACAACTCGCCTTTGATTTGTCAACTCTTTGATTATTATTGAAGCTTCTGTTGTTACTTCCACTTTCATGTTCATGATCTTCTCGGCCATCTCTCTAACCACCATGCCTTTTGCCTCATCCTCTCCCTCTCGATTTACCTCGGCCTTGAGCTCTTTCTATTGAAATAGAAACCTGGCTTTTGAAATTGGTTTCTAAAGTGGAATGATTATTTATGTCTATCCTTGCCTCATGGGATAGAAGTGGTCACATTAACTCATCAATTGTCAATGTTTACAAATCCTTGGCTTCCTCTATGGCTTCTACCATAACATCAAATTTGGTAGACAAAGATCTGAGGATTTTCTCAACCACTATTTGATCTTTTATATCTTCAACATAAATTTGTAATTGATTTATGACAATCATGACCTCATTTATGAATGAATTGATGTCCTATGTCTCTTTCATCTGCGAACTCTCAAAATCCTTTTAGTATTCTACAACTTAACGATATTGAATTTGGACATGCCTTTATAGTTTGTTGTCAAGGTCTCCCATGTTTTCTTTGTTGAGGATGTGATCACAATCTTCTGGAACACTACTTGTTCCACTCCCAGTTAGATAAGATGCAACGCTTGTGCATTCTTCTTTTTGTCTTTCTTCCATAGCTCCCTCTTTACATTAGTGAGAGCTCATTCTTCTGCTTCATCCTTAGGTTTATAAGCACCCAAACTAGACATGATCCCACACATCATGAGCCTTCAGTGTGGTCTCCATCTTAATGGCCCACACAACATAATCATTCCCTTTAACAATGGAAATTGGGGCTGGAAATTTGAGAAAGCCATCTTTCTTCAAATAATAAAACCCTTTTTTACTTTTATAAGCCCTTTTCAATAAATTCCCTTTTATTTTTAACAATCCTTTAATATACCCTTTCAATAAAAATGTTGGTAATTTTTTTATATAAAAAATATTTTAAAAAAAACAAAACAAAACAAATTTTAGAAATCTTTTTAAACGACTCACATTACAAACAAAAAAAAACAAAAAAATTATGGAGTCATTTTCTCAACCTCGTATTTGTAAACAAACTTTAACGAAACCTTGACTTCGACCTTTAAAAAAAATTCTTTTGACTTTTCCCTTTTATGATGAGTAATGTGGTCGTATTGCTTGAGGTCTTCATTTTAACGCGCTCTATGTGAAGGTAGCCTGCATTAGTGAGCTAACGCTCCCAACAACGAAGCCAACACACGTGCTTGGGAAACATGGCAAGTTTGTAAGGTGTGTTATAGCTCAATCAAAAGAAAAAAAAATTTCGTTTCTGATTACAGTTAACCTTTTTTTCTTAGCTCTTTGTAACCTGGCTTCGATACCAATTTGTTGGAAGGATAGAGAAGTGAAGGCACAAAATAACACAAATAATTCACACACAATAACACAAGTTTCAGCTCTTTTATTGATCACAGAAACTTGATGATTACAATGAATCAGGTGAAGGACATTTAAACTTTTTCAACTAGCTACTCCCCTAAAATAACTTGACATGCAACCATACACTAAATTTAACTTTACTCAAAATATGACTTAACTCGAATTGAATCAACTTGACTCAATTAACTAACTCTCTAAATTTAACTAACTCTCCATACAGGAGTAATTAGCTATTTTAACTGCAAGTTAGATATAAGAGATATCAACCTAAATGAAGAGCAAGCTAAAAAGTTGAAATGAAAGATCACAACAATATCAACCTAAATAGACAACAAAGCTAAAATGAAGGCAACAACTATATTAAACTAAATGGAAAACAAAGGTAAAATTAAGAGAGTAGTAATATTTTGCACGTGATTTTTTTAGATCCATGAAGGAAAAACCAAATAAAGCACTTCTTCGCTACGATTTTTAGTGTTCTATTTTAAAACCACAATATCATACGATAATAATATTACATAAAACGGATTGTAATTGTTTGAATATAAAGGGTTTTCAGGTTTAAATATACCTGTAAACACGAGGGGAGGGTGTATATGGCGACAATTATTTGTGCGCAGCAAGAACCAGAGGGCGTATATGGTGACAATTCTTTATAGGCAACAAGAAGCAGTACACAGCATTATACAGATAAATAAGAATTATTGGCACAATACATTCTCGAACCCAAAAACTTGCTTAAGCATGCCTCGATATATAAGCAACTCAGATTTCAAAACCGACCTCACTGAATTGCTCATCTCAGATTATAAAATCGACTTTACTGATTGCTTTCGATCTTCATCTCTCAATAGTAAGTTTCGTTGCACATAAACAAAACTTTCCATTAAATGCAAGGATAGGTGCAACCATTAGTGTCATTTAAATTCAATTCACCGAGAAAGCCCCAGTTTCAACCATCATTTTGAAGTTTTCATTATAAACTTGAAGGAGAATGTCATGATTTCACTACAAAGCCGAGATCAATAGTCGTGACATGGTTACCAACAACTGAAGTGAGAGAAATAGAGATATAATTATAGGTAATGTGGAGTTTGATTAATGAGAAATGATAGTGCAGAGTTAAAGGATCTCTGGTGGATTGATGAGAAAGTGTCTTTAGTCTCGTGATGCATTTAAGCTTTTAATACAGGCTATATATAGAGCAATTAATGTGTGGCTGTGATATATATTAAAGCAATTGGACAAATTCATCTATATGTGACTATGATATATATTAAAATAATTGGACAAATTCATCTAAATAATATAAAGTAATTATTGTGCAAGTGGAGTTCCAATGGACAAGTGACAATTACACAGTTGGTGAGCTCTCAATGGCTATGGACGGACGATGAAGCCTTGTAGACAATTGTCTTTTTGAAAAAATGCCAACTTAATTAAAAATATTTTACTATTAGTCATAAATAAAATATTTCAATGCTCATATTAAATAACATAATTTTATATCAATTTTCTATATATAATTTATAGTTAGATATAAATAAAATATTTCAATATCCATATTAAATAACATAATTTTATAGAATTTTATTTCAACAAAAGACTAAGTAATTTTAATATATAGAGAGTTTATTCGTTAATGTTTAGAAAGGATATCATATGGATATATGTTTTCTACTTCTGAATAGGAGGAATCATGTATTAACATTTTAATGGAAAGAATGTGAATTATAAAATATTTCAATGTCAACTATGTATATATTATATAAAACAAGTGAAAAATAAAATTTCAAAAAAAATTATAGTTAAAACATTTTATTAGCATTTCTCAAAACCAACATAGATTCATCTTAACTCTAGATCTACTAAAAGCTAAAAAAAATCAAATCTTTCAAGGTGCAAATATTTCCTTAAGTTTTACACTCAAAAATAAGTCTGCATCTTTAAATATTTGATCTCTCTCAACGTTAAGTAGATCTAAAATTAAAATATATCTATATCAATATACAAAAATTATTATCCATACAACTTCATAGTATAAGTATCAATATAACAATCAAATACAAGAAAAAAACATATGGAAATTGATCCCTAAAAATAGGTGTTAAATTTATTAGAAGATACAATTGAAAAGTGATTCTTTAATGTAAACGAGTATTGTGTGACATTTTGCTTTGTTTCTCACACAGGATTAGGAAAAATAATAATAACATTCATTATTTGCAAATGTTTTGTTGAATGTTGAATTTATACACATATAATAAGAAAAACGGATACATTAAAGAGAGCCAGTAGTGTTTACACAGCAAAAGGCATCCTTCAAATATTGATATTTTAATCATATTTTTTATATTAGATTGTAGCATTTTAAAACAAGAACGATATTTTTATATTAAGATATGGCACTTTATTTATGTTTGCATCATAATGCTCACAATTTTTTCTGATGCGATAATATTAGTTATTGTTAAAAAAAAATCTTGTACACTTTGAAGGTCATAAGAGGTGATTAGTATTGCATATGTGAGACAAGGTGTTTGGTATTTCAAATTTTACAGTTGATTGTGTTTTTTTTTTTTTTAAATTTAAATTTCATTGAAAATGGTATTTTCTTTAACCATAGAATGCATCCTAATAGGTTTGAAATTTCAAGGTCATTCTAAGTATACATTGCAAGTTTAGAAAGAGATTTGTTGTTCAATTATACCAGCTAACTCAGTTGAGTCAACTTTAATTTCCACGTCAAATTTCTAATACATTTAATCTAACATTGAATCCAATATGGCTTGATGGTATACCTCCCAAATGTAGTTACTAAACATATGGGCCCTTAGCCAAATACAAGATTACCTCTTCTCATCTAGT
This sequence comes from Pinus albicaulis, assembly GCA_034641835.2. NCBI lineage: Eukaryota > Viridiplantae > Streptophyta > Pinopsida > Pinales > Pinaceae > Pinus > Pinus albicaulis. The sequence goes on from CM076575.1 coordinate 982,038,455, forward strand.
GGCAACTTTCCATATAATTTCTCATGGAAACATTCTTAGCTTAACTTAACCTGATATATAGCCATAAAATGTTACTAAATATCAATTTCAACTATCAAAAGGAATTATGATAATGCTTCCTGCAATTTAGAAATGTCTATTGTGCCCAACTACAAATTTGTATTATGTCATTACATAAATATGCCAATGTGATCAAATAACCTTTATAAGGCATTAAATCATCTTCTTCATTGTACCAAGTATTATATAAACAATAACACCTCTGCAAGGCCTACAACTTCAACTTTGGGGAAATTTGGCTTTAAGCATTGATGTGTGTCACTCATAATGCTCACATAAAATATCAAATTCAGAGTCCCAACTTATGGAAAAATGGGGTGTTAGCATTAATTTATGCTACTCACAATGCCCACACAAAATATCAAGTTCATAAATCCCAAACATTGAGCCAATAATCCATGCATGAAGGAAAATAATATGATAGTTGCATCAAACTTGCAGACATAGAATTAATAAAGAAGGATTTCCATGACTAATAGAAGTGGTATTTTACTTGTAAAAACTATGGAAAACTTGCTCAAGAATAAATGGTTCTATTCTACATACATGTTATATTTACCTTGAAAGGAGAAAGAAATCGGAAGCGGGACTTCACATGTAATAATTAGAGCTACCCTACTCAGGAATAAATGGTTATATTCTACATACGTGTGATATTACCTTGAAAAGAAAAAGCAATTATCGGAGTACATTGGATGACAAAATTGAAAATACAAATCCTACACAACTCGTTTCACTATATATTTGAATCGATATTATTGCTACAAAATTTCAAGCCAAGATATCAATTATCCATTCCATAAAGGAATCTTCACAATGACATTATCCACATGAGAATCAGAATTAATATTACCCATAGCATCTAACTAAGGCTACGTATTTTTTTTTAGGGAAAGAGGCAATGGAAAATTATATTGATCATTCCATTTCAGGTTCAAGGTATCGATTAAAAACCTTTGTACGAACCCATTTCTATCCATATTTTGCAACACAATAAGCATATATTGTGTGTTTCCTATCTTTGGTCTTCATAAGAAGCAAGATGTAAGTGCTCAAGATCCCAACTTGCAAAATACTAATGTAAGGCTTTTAGAGATGCTTATGAGTACGCCTCAGATGATATTGTAAGACCTATAGCCTCTTCACAGAGAAGAGTTCGGAAGCAATTTTTGAGTGCTCAAGATCGCAACTTGAAAAATACCAGTGTAAGGCTTGATCATTTTGATTAGCTTTGGCCCAATGCATTACTCTGCAAAAATGATCTGAAATTGGAGGAGGTGTTCTCTTTCCTCTTCCTAAGAATCACAAAAAACAAAACTTAGGACCATGTCAACGCTTTGCAAGTATGAAAGCAGGTCTTCAAAAGAGAAATATTTGTTTAGTGTCCCTTCAGCATGAATTAGTCTTCATATGCAACTGAACATAATGAACATAACACACATAATTCATGTATGCATAAAGAAGAGCAAGGCAAAAAGTTTTTTTGACGGAGTTCACCCCTCCTGGTCTACATCTCCGAGCATGTCAACATGACTAGACCTTATCCAAATCTGATCACTCAAATTTCAAGGTGTTCAAAAGAGTGCCAAACCTAAGTGACTGGATAGATCTCGTCTTCCTGATTCTGGCATCGTTAACAGTTTGAAAAACCGACACCGTATGAAGAAGTTATCGCATTTTGAAAAGTCCAATAAACTGCATATTTTGACATTTGACCAAGGTTGACTGGGCAAAGGTACAGTCAGAAAAATTAATATTCCACAAAATATTCCTTGAATATTCCTTAGAATATTCCCTGAAATATTCCTTCTGGGCCAGTCGAAGGAGGACAAGTGTTAGCATTTGATTAGTCAAATGGTTGTACGTTTTGTTTGAAGGGCCAATTAGGGGGTGACACGTGGCCAGCCCTGATGCCACCACATGTCCCCTAAATGGCACGTCAAAATTTTGGGGTGAGGTTGCAGGAGTCAAATCCTGGACCTCCTACATGCACACACGAGTCTTTACCAACCGAGATACGAGTAGTTCTTAACAACTATTGCTCGTGGGTTCTATTTGAAGTTTTATGTAATGATGTATGGCGGTTGGGGACCGTCGGCAGTCCCAACCTGCCAACGGCCCCATAGTGCAGTCACATGACAACAAACATTTGTTACCACCTCTGACAGTCTTCAATCCATGAAATTTAATATAATGGTTTCAACATGTCACATATCACAAAAACTCCGCGCAGTTATAACAATTAGCCTAACCATATCTATCAACCTGGAGTTCTCCTTTGTAACCAGGGTTTAACCCTTGAGTTCCGCTAACCTCCAACGTGACCGCGGGTTTTGGGGTTGGCATGTGGCCACCCCAAAATGCTAACAATAAATATTTCAGTTAAATTTGGCGATGATTTGGCAAAACGCGCCATTTTGGGCAGAGTTAACTATTTTGACTCCAGTTAAGTGGAGCCCTCCACTTTTAGTGAAGCTTTCCTAAGTGTTACTAGGAAAATGAGTTGGAGACTCAATTTTCAACCATTCTGAGTGAACAGAGAGTCATTCTTAGCTAATTGGAGCATTCTGGAGCCAATGTTGATGTTTGCAGAGCCATCATAGAACTTCTGAGCGTGATTTTTCTTTAGAAAAGTTCCAAGGGCCACTAGGGCCACCAGGAGCCAGCAACATAATGGGCCTAGCCAGGGCAGCTAGAGGCCATTCTCAGGAAACCAATAGTCATTTTTGGATTTTTAAGACATTATGGAGCCATTGGTGAGGTTTGCAGAGACAAAAAAGGACTTTTGAGCATGATTTTTCTTCAGAGAAGTTCCAGGGGCCAGCAGAAGAATGAAACCTAACTAAGGCAGCCAGAGACCATTCTCAGCAAACCAGTAGTCTATTCTAACTATCTTAAACCTTATAAATCCAATGGAAGGATTTTTAGAAGCTTTTGGTCACTTTTAAGGCCGATATGCTTCAGAGAAGTTTTTAGTGAGCCTAGACCCATAGGGTGCCACCAGGTGTTGGGGGCATAACCAGAGCAGCCAGAGGCCAATTTCAGCAAGTGAATAGTCTATTCTGACTATTTTGGACATTCTGAATCCATTGAAGGGATTTTCAAAGCCATTTGTAAACTGCTGGAGCTGAAGAAGCCACAGGGAAGTTTCAAGGAGTCGAGGTTCATCAGGGATTGGAGGCCTAGATTAGGGAGTCGGAGCTCATTTGGAGCAAATGAATAGTCTATTTTGGATGTCTTATATGTGATGGAGACAGTATAAAAATTTTCAAGGACAAAAAAGGAATTATAAGGGAGCTAGTTCCACAGATAAGCTCAGGGAAGCTTAAGGACACCGATAGAAGAGGTCAAGTCTAAGGAAGCCTAGGTCCATTTCCAAAGAGATAGCATCCAATCCAGGAGTATGATGGTATTCTAAACCCATTGGTACAGCATAAAAAACCATAGGATTTGAGTAGTTAACTTGTAAAAAAAAATTCCATCATAATCCCAAAGAGCCAAGTCAATTGACAAAGGCTCAAGGAGACGTAGCCCAAGACATACGGGTGAACTCCTTTATTAAATGTGTTGTTATGTGTTGATGTTTAATTTGTTGCATGTTATGATTTTTGTACATGATTTTAATCAACACAAATAAAGGTTTAATTCTTCACACATAAAGTCTTAAAACAGTTAAAACACATACACCTAATTCAAGTATTCAATTCTGCACTATCAAGTATAAGCAAGATTTTAATTGTTTTAACTGAGTGGGAGGTGCTTGCATAGCATAACAAGTCATCCACCCATTTAAGATCAGGTGGTATCAGAGCACTAGGTTGCTTGCTTGATAGAGCACAAGGTTGCTTGCTTGCTTGTTTGAATTAAAGGGTGTTTAACAGTGCAAAGAATTTAACTGTTTGCAAATTCACTAATGCTTACAAGTTTGAGTTTGCTAGACATGAAGGGGAGCTACTACTAGCTAAGTCCAGAAGAGGACAAGAAGAAAGAAGGCTAAAAGAATTCTTTTTACCCAAAGGACCTTAAGGCAACCCTTGAAGCACAAGAGGGATTGTTTTCAAAAGAGGCTGCTTGAAGAAGATATACAAGCTATAGAGAAGAGCATGAATCTACAGCCAAATTGCTAAGAAGATTTGTCAATTGTTTTTAAAGCTTTGTGAATTGTTGTTTAAGTTATTTAGTTCATTTACATAATGATGAAAACTTCATCAAGTGAAGTTTCAAAATCTTCCTCCTTTGCAAGACTCTTTGATAAAGAGATGAAGCGAGACTTCTACATCCTGAAGGATATGGTGCAAATTCTGTATGAAGATGGAAAGGAAAGCACTAGATTTCATGAGCAATTGGTTGCTATGAAGCAAGAGAAAGAATGACTTATTCAAAGAATGCATCAGATGAAGATGGAGCTTCATCATGCCCAAGAGGCCTTAACCAAACACATGCTTGAAGCAGAGGTAAATCACTCAAATTTGTCTTCAAATTTCTCTTCAAATAGATGTGTAGGTTCATTTGAAAAACAAAATAGAGGTATAGGGTCGAAGTTGATGTTAAAAATGGGATATGAAGGAAAGGGTCTAAGCAAACATGCACAAGGAATGATTGAGCCTATTATGGTTTAGGAAAGGCCTAAGAAGTTTGGTCTAGGCTATGTTCAATCTTATGGCAAAAACTCCAAATCCATGAAGGCACTTGAGACAGTTCCAAGAAGAACTTTTGTGGCAGGTTCAAATCCTCAAACATGTCTAGTTTGTATTCAAGATGAATGCCATTGTTTGAAACCCATGTTGCAACAAGATGTTTGTAGACATGCAGATTATGGCGAGCAAGATAGTTCTGACATCTATCGAGACATGAACACTGATGTTGGTCTTCAAAAAAGAGCTAGAACCTCTTCAATTTCATCTCCTCAAGATGGTAAACAAGATGTACACGCAAAGCAACATTCGAGATATAATTCTTCCCATAGTCAAGTTGTTTATGATATGTTAAGCATGAAAAATCTGCACGCCTAAATGGAAGAAAGAGTTGTTGTTCCTATTGTGGTTTGTGTAACCATGAAGTTTCAAACTGCTGAAATAGAATGAAGGCATACAGGAAACAGTCAAGGCAAAGGCAACTTGAACAAAAGATGAAAAGTACTTCCACACATTGCCAGAAGAAGGGACATCTTATTGCCCAATGTTGGACACTGCATCTAACCAATCATCCCAAGCAGTTGAAGCAAGAGGATAAAAAGAGTGGAAAAAATGGAACCAAATATTCCATCATTGATGTGAGTCCAGATGATTCACAAGAAGAAGATTTTCAGCAAGAAAAATCGCCATGGAAGTGGCCTGGTAAGAAGTGGTTTGACTTCTTGACCCAGTAAGGCATACATTCCTTTGTACATATGAAAATGTATTTAGTTGTTTATGTTGAAAACTTACATTTTTATGCGCCACCTTTGATCGATGATCAAGGAAATGATGTTCAGCTACCTTCTATTGAATATTTCTCACCAGAAATTTCTGGATGAGCTCAAGGAAGACACAATTCTTGACAGGAGGAAAAGAGCAGCAAGAGGGGAAGTGTTGACTACCTTTGAGTTGGGCTCAAAGGCACTAAGCCAAGAAATGCAAAGTGGATGAATGTTGAAAATGTGAGGGATTTGTACTCTCATATACTGAACAAGTAATCAAGTAATTTGGGGTCCAAAAGATTCCCAATGGGGAGAAGTGATCAGATTTGGATCAAGGACCGAAGTGATAGCTCAAATTTCAAGGTGTTCAAAATATTGTCGAACCTGAGAGACCGGATAGCTCTTGTCTTCCTGATTCTGGAACTGCAAACAATTCAAAAAACCGACACCGTATGAAGAATTTATCACGGTTTTGAAAAGTCCAGTAAACTGCAAATTTTGACATTTGACCAGGGCTTACTAGGGAAAGGTACAGTCAGCAAAAAGGAATATTCCTAGAATATTCCCCCAGAATATTCCTTCTGGGTCAATCGAAGGAGGACAAGTGTTATCATTTGCTTGGTCGAATGGCTATACGTTTTGTTTGAAGGGCCAATCAGGGGGTGACAAATGGCCAGCCCTGAGGCCACCACATGTCCCCCAAATGGCATGTCAAAATTTTGGGGTGAGGACACAGGAGTCAAATCTTAGACCTATAGCATGCACGCATGAGTCTTTACCAACCGGGATATGAGTAGTTCTTAAAAACTATTTCTCTTGGGTTCTATTTTAATTTTTATGTAATGATGTATGGGGGTTGGAGACCGCCGACAGTCCCAACCCGCTAGCGGCCCCACAGTGCGGTCACATGACAACAAATATTTCTTACCACCTCCGATAGTCTTCAACCCACGACATTTAATATAACAGTTTAAAATGTCACATGGTCACAAAACTCCGTGCGGTTATAATGGTTATCCTAACCATATCTATCAACCCGGAGTTTTTCCTTTGTAGCCGGGGTTTAACCCTTGAGTTCCGCTAACCTCCAACGTGACCGCAGGTTTTGGGGTTGGCATGTGGCCACCCAAAACCACTAACGATAAATATTGCAGTTAAATTCGGCAGTGATTTGGAAAAATGCTCCATTTTGGTGGAGTTAACTATTTTGACTCCAGCTAAGTGGATTCCTCCACTTTTAGTGGAGCTTTCCTAGGTGTTACTGGGAAAATGAGTTGGAGACTCAATTTTCGACCATTCTGAGTGAACAGAGAGTCATTATTAGCTAATTGGAGAATTTTGGAGCCATTGGTGAGGTTTTCAAAGCCATCATAGAAATTTTGAGTGTGATTTTTCTTCAGAGAAGTTCCAAGGGCCACCAGGAGCAAGCAGTAGAATGAGGCCTAGCCAGGGTAGCTAGAGGCCATTCTCAGGAAACCAATAGTAATTTTTGGATGTTTCAGACATTCTGGAGCCATTGGTGAGGTTTTTAGAGCTAGCAAAGGACTTCTGAGTGTGATTTTTCTTCAGAGAATTTACAAGGGCCACCAAGGCCAGCAGGGGCCAGCAGGAGAATGAAGCCTAACCAAGGTAGCCAGAGACCATTCTCAGCAAAAAATTAGTCTATTTTGACTATATTAAACCTTATGAATCCAATGGAAGGATTTTCCTAAGCTTTTGGATACTTCTAAAGGCCAATATGCTTCAGAGAAGTTTTCAATGAGCCTAGAGCCACATGGTGCCACTAGGTGTTAGGGGCATAATCAGAGCAGTCACAGGCCAATTTCAACGGGTGAATAGTCTATTCTGACCATTTTGGACATTTTGAATCCATTGAATGGATTTTCAGAGCCATTTGCAGACTTCTAGAGCCAAATAAGCCACAGGGAAGTTTCAGAGAGCCTAGGGCCACCAGGGATTGGAGGCCTAGATTGGGGAGCCAGAGCTCATTTGGAGCAAATGAATAGTCTATTTTGGATGTCTAATATGTGCCGGAAATAGTAGAAAATGTTTCAGGGATAGAAATGGACTGCTAAGGGATTTAGTGCCACAGAGAATCCCAGGGAAGCTTAAGGACACCGACAGAAGAGGCCAAGTCTAAGGAAGCCTAGATCCATTTCCAGAGAGATAGCAGCCAATCGAGGGGTATGATGGTATTCTAAACCCATTGTTACAGCATAAAAAACCATTGGAGTTGAGTAGTTAACTTGTAAAATAAATTTTCCATCATAATCCCAAAGAGCCAAGTCAATTGACAAAGGCTCAAGGAGACATAGCCCAAGACATACGGGTGAACTCCTTTATTAAATTTTTTGTTCTGTGTTGATGTTTAATTTTCTGCACTTTATGATTATTTTACATGATTTTAATCAGCATAAACAAAGGTTTAATTCCTCACACATAAAGTCTTAAAACAATTAAAACACAGACACCTGATTCAAGTATTCAATTCCCCACTATCAAGTATAAGCAAGATCTTAATTGTTTTAACTGAGTGGGAGGCGCTTGCATAGCATAACAAGTCAGCCACCCATTTCATATCAATACCACTCATTTATTCAGTATAAATGAAGTACATAAAGTTTTGTTGCAAATAAAAATGTGGCTATTATCCCTACAAGCTAATTTTCTCCTACAAAGAACTCTCACAACAGCAACAACTCAAAACATCTCCTACAAAGATGACATAATTCAACTGAAATGAGTTAAAAACATCATGTTCACCCTTCAATTCCACATTGAATAACATAATGAAAAATTCATGATGAAACAATTTAAACCTAAGTTGAACTCTGCTAATTACAGCTGCTACAAATGAATTCTGAAGGTGATGAAACCCCTACAAGGTCTTCTTCATGCTCAACACCCTCAGGAATTGCTACCAAACCCTCCTTGATCCATACACCCCTTAGCCTCCAACCTGCAAAAAGGCCATCTATATGTGCTAAAAAAAAAAACACCATCGGGTTCATAGCATCCAAAAACCTCTATGTAGCCTCTTTCTGAGCTCAATTTGAATAAAAGCTCAAAAATTTATGCTCAAAAGCCTAATTGATCCATACACCCTTGGTCTTCAATCTACAAAAAATACTTTGTAGATGTAATCAACTCAAAAAAAATAGGTCACCTACCATCCAAAAACCCCTATGTGGCCTCTCTCTTCTCCCAAAAAGGATAAAAACTGATAAAGTTATGACCTTCTCAGGTTTGGCTTCCAGTTGACCCACAAATTCACCAAGTTCGGCCAACTGTCCTATAATTTCACCCCATTTTTCGCTAGCAGAGCAAAAAATTGGCACAATTTGTGGGATGGTTTAAATGCATAAGGCGGCCTAAAAATCCAAATTTTTAATTAATATATATAATTGGCCGAATTAATTCAAAAAAATTGGGCGGCTTTATTCAAACTTAAATACAACGTTTGAACTATATGGTTTAAGAAATGAATTGGTGGCATAGCGATAATTTTGTTGGATATTTTGTCGGAGGTAGTGGGTTTGACCCTTGCTAACCTCACTTGAACCTTCACCAAAATTTTATCAAATTGGGAGGCGCTACGTGGTGGCCTTTGGTTGGGCCACGTGGTGTCCTATCAACAACCAACCAAAAATTGCTCAGTCAGTGCCAATGAATTCCTTCCAAGTGTCAAGATATAATTGGCTCGTGCAGTCCAATCATTTTTCCAAATCAGCAGGCCCATTCAGCGTGCCACGTCAGTAGGATGGACTGCTGACTGGGCATCCCTGCACAAATTTTTGCATGTTTTCCAAATCAATCAGAACTCATTTCTGGGAGCATATGGTGTCAGTTTTTCATGAAACGAATTTCGTCTGATTCAAAAAAGACGACATCTACGCGGTAATTTAGGTTTTGCTCCAATCCAAAAAAAATCATTTTTGGGCACCTGATCACTCCTCCCCACTGGAAGCTTTTGGACCCCAAAATCTCTTTTATTATTGAAAATTTGGATGAGGTTACAACCCCCTCACCCTTCTAGTCTCAATCCACTGGAATTTTTTTGAATTCAACAACTTGAGCTTTTCATGAAAACTGATATTTTCCCTTGATTCTGGAGACCCTGTCTTGTTGTTGTAGATATCGTCTTGTTGCAATTTCCCATAATTTGCAGAATAGCAAGTTGTCCTTGAAGAAAAAAACATGTTCCCTCCTCAGTCATCAATCAAAGGAGACTTAAACAACTTGAAATTCTTCTCACCTCGAACACTTTCGACATGAAGATGTTTAGCTTGTCTTGCCTTGTGCTTGGCTCGACTCATGACCAAATGTGATCACCATCCCCATACAACATCTCATTTCAAAGACAACACTTTGTGAAACCCACAAGAAGAAATTTTGAACCCAATGCCCTCTTTGTAAAAAAAATTTGACGCTTTCTCTTTGACATTTTCACTCTCTTGCACTGGCATCTTGTTCACATCAATGCTCAAAAATGATGCAAACTGCTATAAAATGTTTCATGATGTTCTTTTCCTTGTCTACAAAACATAGTAATCTTAACTACAAGACTCTATTCACGCAAGTTTCAAATTGAATACTTGCATTGGTGAAAATATGGAAAACGTATAGACAACTTGAACAACAATTTTCTACATTCACAAAAGTCCTTAAACATGTGGACTATAACAAGACAATACATACATCAATGAAAAACATCTAATTGTTGAACATAGTGACAATAAATGTTCACTTTACAAAAGTACCTAAACAGGTAATGACAATAAGTATTTACACAATTTACAAAACAACTTTACAATAAGTCTACCAAATCGTGCCTCTCATAGGCTTGTGGGTTCTCTTCTTGCACCATCTTTTCTTGAAGGTTGCTCAAGATTTTTGCAAGTCCTCTTGGCCACCTTTTGTTTCCATTGCATCATGTTGCATAATCTCTTTACCTTTATTAAAATGAAGCTTCGGATGTAACTTCCAACATTGTTCAGTGTCATGTCCATGCACTTTGCAATGAGCACAAAAAAACTTCTTCGTGTTTGCATACATAGAAGTTCTCTCATGCAAAAGAAATTCAATATGTTTGATGGAAAAAAATTGGTTCATTCATTTAAGAATTATCATACGTTGCTCACACACAACCACGCAATGGTCAAAATAATCACAAAATGTACAAGGGTACTGATTCCATAAGTATTCAAAATCACCATGCCTTGAAAAACACTATTGAGAGTTATGAATTTCTTTAGAGTTGCAACTTTGACGGTTGTCACAAGGTGGTGACACCTCTTTTTCAAATTCTTGATGTGCCTTAGGCCATTTAGAGAACTCTCCATACTCTTTGCGACCATATCCCAATCCCATATATTTGGGTCTTTCCTCTACCAAAATTGGATTGGTAATTCCTTGGCCATTTACGTTGAGGCCTCCACCTTCATATCCCATCTTGGAGAGAAACTACATACCTATGACTTTGGTATGTTTCTCGAATGCTGCAAAAGTGTTACTATGCACATATATGGAAGGAGTGGTATTGGAAATGCTAATTACCTCCTTAGATTTTCCATTCATCTCCTTAGCCTCTAATGATGATGATGATGGCCAACTTGTAGATGACTCTAGCCACCCACTTTTATCCACTGGAATATGGTGTGCTTCTTGAATATGCTTGCAAAATTGACATGCATCATATTCCACATATGGTCCAAATCCACTATTTTAACTATGATCAAATATCGGCTTCATCTTGGAGGTTTCTCTTATTCATGCAGGAGTTGAACTTTTTGCAACTTTCTCATCAAGCACTTGCTGCAATACAAATAACATGTGCCTCTTCTCCTCTTCATTCATTTCCAACATCCTTCTCAACTCTATGTACTCCATTCGAAGAGCCAAAATTCTCTCCTCAAGCTATTGGACACTCTTTTTTCTGCCCATCTTTCAACTTGGTCAATTGTAGCTCTAATACCACTTGATCTAAAATTGGAGGAGGTGTTCTCTTTCCTCTTCTTCATAATCACATAAAACAAAACTTAGGACTGTGTCAACACTTTGCAAGTATGAAAATGGGTCTTCAAAAGTGACATATTTTTTTAGTGTCCCTTCAGCATTCATTAGTCTTCATATGCAACTAAACATAATGAACATAATGCACATAATTCATGTAGGTATAAAAAAGAGCAAGAAAAAAAGGTTTGTTGATGGAGTTCACCCCTCCTGGGCTACATCTTCGAGCCTGTCAACATGACTAGACCACTCATATATTTTGTATCAATGAATTACATAAAGTTTTGCTGCAAATAAAAATGTGGCTATTATCCCTACAAGCTAATGCTCTCCTACAAAGAACTCTCACAACAGCAACAACTCAAAACATCTCCTACAAAGATGACATACTTCAATTGAAATTATTTAAAAACATCATGTGAACCATATAGCACAATTCCACATTATAGCACATAATGAAAAATTCATGATGAAATAAGTTAAACCTTAGTTTAACTATGTTGGTTACAGCTACTACAAATGAATTTTGAAGGTGAGGAAACCACTACAAAGTCCTCTTCATGCTCAACACCCTCAGGAATTGCTACCAAACCCTGCTTGATCCACACACCCCTTAACCTAAAACCTACAAAAATTCCATGTAGATGTGCTCAAAATAGAAACAATAAGTCACCATTGGATTCATGCCATCCAAAAACCTCTATGTAGAATCTTTCTAAGCTCAATTTGGATAAAAGCTCAAAATGTTATGCTCAAACGCCTGATTGATCAATACACTTGGTCTTAAGTCTGAAAAAAAAGTCTTTGTAGATGTACTTAATTTAGAAAAATGAGGTCACCATTGGATTCCTAGCATTCTAAAACCCCTCTGCAGCCTCTTTCTACTCCCAAAAAGGATAAAAACTGATAAATTTATGACCTTCCCAAGTTTTGCTGCTAGTTGACACACAAATTTGCTAAGTTTGGCCAATTGTCATACAATTTCGCCCCATTTTTCGCCAACAGAGCAAAAAATCGTCGCAATTTGTGGGATATTTTACATGCATAAGGGGGGCTAAAAATCTGAATTTTTAATTAATATATATAATTGGCCGAATTAATTACAATAAAAAATGGGCGGCTTTATTCAAAGTTAAATACAACGTTTGAACTATATGGTTTAAGAAATGAATCGGCAGCATAGTGGTAATTTATTTGGCTATTTTGTTGGAGGTTGCGGGTTCGACCCCCACTTACCTCACTTGAACCTTAAAAAAAATATTAGCAAATTGGGAAGTGCCATGTGGCTGCCTCTCATTTTCATATCATTAACCAACCAAAATTTTCCCAGTCAGCGCCAATGAATTCCTGCCAAGTGTCAAGCTATGATTTTCTCATGCATTCTAGTCATTTTTCCAAATCAGCAGGCCCAGCCAGCATGCCACATCAGCAGTACGGACTGCTAACTGGGTAGCCCTGCACAATTTTTTTCTTGTTTTCCAAATCAATCAGAACGCATTTCTAGGGGAATGAATTGCGCCGGATTCAGAACAACAAGATCTATGCAGTCATTGAGGTTTCTCTCCAATAAAAAAACTTTCATTTTTTAGTATATTTTTTAGCACCTAATCACTCCTCCCCACTGGAATATTTTGGACCCCAAAAGATATTTTATTACTGAACATTTGGATGAGGGTACAGCCCCCTCACCCTTCTAGTCTCAATCCACTGGAATTTTCCTGAATTCAACAGCTTGAGATTTTCATGAAAACTTATCTTTTCCCTTGATTCTGTAGATTTTGTCTTGTTATTGTAGATACCCTCTTGCTGAAATTTCCCATAATTTACAAAATAGAAAGTTGTCCTTAAAGAAAAAAACATGTTACCTCCTCATTTTTCAATCAAAGGGAACTTAAACAACTTGAAATTCCTCTCACCTCGAACATTATCGACATGACGATGTTTAGCTTGTATTGCCTTGTGCTTGGCTCGAATCTTGACCAAATGTGATCGTCATTACCATGCAGTATCCCATTTCAAAGGAAACATTTTTTGAAACCCACAAGAATAAATTTTGAACCCACTGCCCTCTTTGTCAAATTGTTTTGACGCTTGCTCTTTGACCTTTGCAATCTCTTGCACTGGCATCTTGTTCACATCACTACTCAACAATGATGCATTCTGCTGCAAAATGTTTCATGATATGTTTGGCCTTATCTAGAAAACATAGTCATCTTAACCACAATACTCTATTCACACAAGTTTCAAATCGATTACTTGTATTGGTGAACATATGGAAAACTTGTAGACAACTTGAACAACAATTTTTTACATTCACGAAAGTTCTTAAACGTGTGGACTATAACAAGCCAATACATACATCAATGAAAAAAATCTACTTGTTGAAAATAGTGACAATAAATTTTCACTTTAAAAAAGTACCTAAACAGGTAATGACAACAAGTATATACACAATTTACAAAAAAACTTTACAATAAGTCTACCCAATCGTGCCTCTCCTGGGCTTGTGGGTTATCTTCTTGCACCATATTGTCTTGAAGATTACTCAGGATTGCTATGAGTCCTCTTGGCCACCTTTTTTTTCCCTTGCATCATGTTGCATAGTCTCTTTACATTTCTTTAAACGAAGCTTCGTATGTAACTTCCAATATCATTCAGTGTCATGTCCATGGACTTTACAATGAGCACAGAAAAAATTCTTCTTGTTTGTAGACATAGAATTTCTCTCATGCAAAAGAAATTCATTATGTTTGATGCCCAAATTTTGGTTCATTCGTTTAACCATTATCATACGTTGCTACCACACAGCCACAAAATGGTCAAAATAATCACAAAATGTACAAGGGTATTGATTCCATAAGTATCCAAAATCACCATGCCTTGAAAAACACTCTTGATACTTATGCATTTCTTTAGAGTTGCAGCTTGATGCTTGTCACAAGGTGGTGACATATCTTTCTTATATGCTTGATGTGCCTTAGTCCATTTAGAGCACTCTCCATACTCTTTGCGACCATATCCCAATCCCATACATTTTTGTCTTTCCTCTACCAAAATTGGATTGGTAATGCCTTAGACATTTATGTCAAGGCCTCCAACTTCATAGCTCAGCTTGGAGATAAAATTCATACCTATGCCTTTGTTATGTTGCTCGAATGCTGCAAAAGTGTTGTTATGCACATATATGGGGAGTGGTATTGGAAATGCTAATTGCCTCCTTAGATTTTCCATTCATCTTCTCAGCCTCTAATGATGATGATGATGGCCAACTTGTATATGACTCTAGCCACCCACTTTTATCCACTCATATGGTTTTTTTCTTGAATATGCAAAATTGACATGCAACATCTTCCACATATGGTCCAAATCCACTATTTGAACTATGACCACATATCGGCTTCATCTTGGAGGTTTCTCTTGTCGGTGCAGGAGTTTAACTTTCTACAAATTTCTCATCAAGCACTTGCTACAATACAAAGAGCATTTTCCTCTTCTCCTCTTTAGCCATTTCCAACATCCTTCTCAACTCTATGTTCTCCATTTGAAGAGCCAAATTTCACTCCTCAAGCTCTTGGAGACTCTTTTTTCTTCCCATCTTGCAACTTTCTCAACTATAGCTCTGATACCACTTGATATGAAATTGGAGGTGTTCTCTTTCCTCTTCCTCAAAATCACATAAAAAAAACTTAGGACTGTGTCGACACTTTGCAAGTATGAAAATGGTTCTTCAAAAGCGACATGTTTTTTTAGTGTCCCTTCTGCATGAATTAGTCTTCATATACAACTGAACATAATGAACATAACAAACACAATTAATGTAGGCATAAAGAATAGCAAGACAAAAAGTTTTGTTGACAGATTTCACCCCTCTAGGGCTACATCTCCGGACCTGTCAACATGACTAGACCACTCATATATTCAGTATCAATGAAGTACATAAAGGTTTTCTGAAAATAAAAATGTGGCTATTACCCCTACAAGGTAATGCTCTCCTACAAAGAACTCTCACAACAGCAACAACTCAAAACAGCTCCTACAAAGATGACATAATTCAACTAAGATGAGTTAAAAACATCATGTGCACCCTTCAATTCCACATTGAAGCACATAATGAAAAATTAATAATGAAATAAGTTAAACCTGAGATGAACTATGCCAATTACAGCTGCTGCAAATGAATTCTGAAGGTGAGGAAACCCCTACAATGTCTTCTTCATGCTCAACACCCTCAGGAATTGCTACCAAACCCTGCTTGATCCATACACCCATTAGTCACAAACCTGAAAAAAAATCATATATATGTGCTCAAAATAGAGAAAATAAGTCACCAATGGATTCATAGCATCCAAAAACCTCTGTGTAGCCTCTTTTTGAGCTCAATTTGGATAAAATCTCAAAACGTTATGCTCAAAAGCCTGATTGATCCATACACCCTTGGTCTTCAATCTGCAAAAACGACTTTGTAGATGTGCTCAATTTAGAAAACATAGGTCACCATTGGATTCCTAGCATCCAAAAACCCCTATTCAACCTCGTTCTTCTCCCAAAAAGGATAAAAACTGAGAAATCTATGACCTTCCCAAGTTTCGCTGATAGTTATGACCTTCACAAGTTCGGCCAATTGTCCTACAATTTCGCCCCATTTTTCACTAAAGGATAAAAAAAATTGGTGCAATTTTTCGAGTGGTTTAAATGCATAAGGCAGCCTAAAAATCCAAATTTTTAATTATATATATAATTGGCCGAATTAATTAAAATAAAAAAAAAATGGGCAGCTTTATTCAAAGTTAAATACAATGTTTGAACTCTATGGTTTAAGAAATGAATTGGTGGCATAGTGGTCATTTTGTTGGCTATTTGGTTGGAGGTTGTGGGTTCAACACCTACTGAACTCATTTGACCTTAACCAAAATTTTAGCAAATTGGGAGGCGCCACGTGGCGGCCTCCGGTTGGGCCACATGGCGGCCTCTCATTGGCCTATTAACAACCAACCAAAATTTGCCCAGACAGCACCAATGAATTCCAGCCAAGTGTCAAGTTGTGATTGGCTCGTGCAGTCCAGTCATTTTTCCAAATCAGCATGTCACGTCAGCAGTATGGACTACTGATTGGGCATCCCTGCACAAAATTTTGCATGTTTTCCAAATCGATCAGAACTCATTTACGGGAGCATACGGTGTTGGTTTTTGGCGAAATGGATTGCGCCAGATTCAGAAATACGAGATCTGCGTGGTCATTTTGGTTTTTCTCCAATCCTACAACTTTCATTTATGAGCATATTTTTAAGCACCTCATCAAAAAATGTTCCTACAAATATCAATATGTAGATTCTTCTTGTACCTATGGAATCATATATTATGAGATGTTAATCCTTGCAATGGTACATTGCATTGGGATGTTATAATTACCAAGTTAGTGATTTTTCCTTCTCAAACGGTATATTTAGTATGGGAGGAGGGCACATGTTGCAATCTACACAAGTGGGATTCATATAGGAGAAATCATGTTAGGAATATTGAAACGATAATGGAAGAGGTACACTAGCACCTCCAACTTTTTCTATTAACACATCTAATAGAACATATATTTTTCATGAATTCATAATATGTCTACTGTACATGGCATTATAATGTGATAAGGTTTTAATAAGGAACTAAATTTATTATCCAACCAAAGGTTAAAAAAAAATTATAATATTGACAAATATATATAATTTTCAAAGTTAAACATTGTGAATTGGATAGGTCAAAGGTGAACTAAAAACAATCAAAGGGAAAATTGATTGTTATAGTCCTATTATGGCAGGGACTAATAAGGCATGAAGTATTAATATTTTTTCTTTTTTTCTCTCTCTTAATCAAATAGGCAAAACAATTGAAAGGTTTATTTGAAAGGTTTGACAATATCATTATTAGAGAATCCTATGTCAATAATATTTGAAAATAACAATATCACATATGGTCAAATAATTTTGAGACTTTGATGTAAACAAGGATTATAAGTAAAAATAATCTTCTCCACACAAAAAAATTATAGCATGTTCAATTGCAATGCTTATTATTTAATATTTCCAATTTGTGATAACTATAATATTTTTTGATATATCGTATGTCAATATTTTTTTCCTTATTTAACTAATTTTATAGCCAATATTTATAAAATAATTTAAAGTGGTGTATAGTTATAGAAAATTAGAATTAATTCTTATGAGGGAGATGAAGCAAGGTTATGAGGCCTAACAGATTATTGTGATATGGATCTACTCGTAGAATGGCCCCTCTGCATTATCGACTGAGATCTACCTACACTCCCATCCCACCCCCTTTTCAACCTAAATTGTGTCACTCTCCATGGACGAGGACATTATTGACTAATCTATGGATTCATTGGAGGGGGTTTATATTTGGACTTCCTATCAAACCCCTCCTGATTAATTTTTGTCACCACATCCCTCACACCTACTACACCCCTTGTCACATCTTGTACAAGCTGACACAATGGTGATGTTTTCATCATCTCCTACGGCAGGTTTGAAAGGGGTGTCAAAAATTCCTATTAGCTCCATGATTATGGCCACTCCTCCCTATGTGAACCCCCCTCTTCATACTGACTGATACCTTCAACTCCCACTCTATATTGAGCTCTCTACCTTTAGAGGCTTCCTATTTCGGTGATCCTCATTGTATTCTTCCTCTCCTACCTCCTCCATTTTTCATGCAACTTTACCCTCTCTCTTTTTTTATTCCTGCCATTCTCCTAACTACCAGCATACCAGTTTACTAAGCAGTTTCCTTAAATTATAAATTGTTCCCTACAAACTTGGTGATGGTGTATGGCCTATATTGGAGCGGGTGAAGCTTGCAGTGAGTTCCGGTGATGCGCTCCTTTTCAAAATGTAGACACACTTTCTCGCCCACCAGGAAGTTTTGTGGCACCTGATGTTGATCATGTCGTTGCTTGTACTTAGCATTGGCTTTGTCCAATATGTCATGAACCTGTTGGCATATGTGTTTAAGGTGCTCATTGAATTTGTTCACTTCGTCATATTTATATTGTACATGATCCAAATCGGCCTGAGTAGCCTCAAATGGCATGGCTATGTCAATGGGACATAGTGGATGGAACCCCAGGCCCACCTGAAAGGGTTTGTGATTGGTTGAGTTGTGGAGAGCCCGGTTATAATTGTGTTGTACATAGGGAAGGCTCTCATCCCATGTGTATGGATGCTTTGAATTTTACATGCGTAGAATATGTACAATCATCCTATTGACGACCTTTGTCTAGCCATCAGTTTGGGGATGGAAAGTTGTGGACTTGGTGAGCTTGGTGTCCAGCATTGACCAGAGGCTGGACCAAAAATGTGTTGAGTAACCTATTGCCTCAAACTGATATGATAGACTGTGGGATCCCAAAGTGCACCCACACTCATTCAAAGAAGATTTTAGAAGTGGCTTATGCTGTGATATTCTTCTTGCATGCCAAAATAATGGCCATTTTCAAGAATCTATCGATGACCACGAAAAACACAGTCATTTCCATGCTTAGTATAAGGAAGACCTGACATGTAATCCATGGAGATGGATTCCCAAGGTAAACTAGGGGTAGGTAGTGGAGTATAGAGGCCTTGCTTCTTGATGGTTGGTTTGGAAAAGGCGTAAGCAGTGTAGGATCTGATGTACTTCCCAACATTCTATTGAAGGTTCAGCTAATATAAATATTTCTGCAATACTGCCACTGTTTTCTTGACTCTGAAATTCCCAATGACTCGACTATAGAGTGATTCCCAAATCATCTTGGCACGCTTGCTTGAAGGAACACAAAGGTGTCCCAGCTGACATAACAGTGCATCCTAGAGGTGAAAATTTGGAACTTACGTACCCTCCAAGAGTGTCTTTTATTTGTGGGAAATCGCTCTTGTAGAGAAGCGGCCAAGTAGAAGTCTTGTGCCCACAAGAGTTAAGAATGGTGGTTAGCGCCACAATCGATGGTCGGCTGAGGCAAACTACAAAATTATTGGTGATTCCCTTCTTATACTTGATGTTCAAATGAAATTTTTGTAGATATGTGGACCACTTCTGATGGCATCATTCTGCAACTTCCCTTGTGTCTGTATGAACTACAGGGGTCGGTGGTCTGTTTGGATGACCGTTTCCTTCCCCAAAATGTAATGCTTCCATTGTCAGCAAGCCTACATAATGGAATACATTTCTTTGTCATAAGTGGGATACTTGCGGACTGTGTCAGACAGTGTGTCACTGTGATATGCCACTAGATGCCCCTGTTGAGTAAGAACTGCCCCAATAGCATAGTCAGAGGCATCTGTCTCGATCTCAAATGGTTGTTGGAAGTTTGGTAATGTGAGCATTGGGGCAGAGCAGAGGCGATGTTTCAATTCTACGAATGCCTTATGTTGAGATTCCAACCAAAATAATTTTTCTTTCGTTCCTCCCTTAGTGACTTGACTCAAGGGCCAAGTGATATGAGATAATTCCAATGCAAACCTGCGGTAGAAATTAGCAGGACCTAGAAAGCTGCGAAGCTCTGTTAGATTGGTTGGGGCTCGCCAATCCTGAATTACTTGGATCTTGGATGGATCCACATGCACCCCTCATTCATCAATGATGTATCCCATATACTGAACCTGGGTCATGCCAAAAGTGCACTCTCCAAATTGGCACACAAATTGTGTTGTTGCAGTGTTTGGAGGACCTATCGGATGTGGTGGAGGTGCTCTTCCCAAGTCTGTCTGAATATCAGGATGTCATCCAAGTACACCACTACAAATGAGTTGTTGAATTTCCACAATTTGTCATCCATCAGCCTCATGAAGGTTGTGGGCGCATTCATCAACCCAAAAGGCATGACCAGCCCTTCGAAAAGGCTCTCCTTGGCTATGAAGGAAGTCTTCCACACATTGGAGGGTTGGATTGGTACCTGGTGATACTTGAACTTCAAGTCCATCTTGCTAAAATATTTTTCCCCTTTCAGTTGATCCAAAAATTCATCAATCCATGGGATCAAGTACCTATTCTAGACAGTGATCTTGTTCAGTGCTTGATAGTCACTACAGAGTCTCCAAGTCCTGTCCTTATTTTTCACCAACACGATCAGGCTCCCACACGGTGATGAACTCGGCCGGATGTGACCTTTCTGCAGTAGCTCCTGAATCTTCCTATTGATTTCATCCTTCTCTATAGAATAGCGTCGATAGATCGATCCATTGGGTAACGGTGCACCTAGGGTCAGATCGATGGGGTGCTTGACCTAATAGTGTAGATGCACCCATATGGGTGAGGTAAATATGCCCACGTACTCCTCCATGACCTTGTACATTTTTTGTTGTCGCGCAGAGGAGCCCTATCTGGAGGTCGTGGCCACATTCTTCTTCTTGCCCTGGGGGCGAATCGTCACGAAAACAAATTTCCCAGTTTTGGAAATGAACTTACTGCATTGTTTTGCAATAACCAAAGAGATAGAGGCAGGCGGTGGTACCTCTGGTATCCTATACAACTTATTTCCCAAAGTAAAAATAACAATGCAAAGCTTAACATCAGGATACATTTTAATCTCATGTTCAATAATGCTAGAGTCGATACCTAGCATCTCCTCATATGACCAAGCGAATACATCTTGGAATTCATGAAAAAGAGCACGGTAAGTGTCAATTTCATATGGAGAACAAGACACACCGACATGAATCTTTTCTAAAATACCTGGTTTGGTCAAAATATCAATATAAATCATTTCTTCAATATTTTATGGGTTCGCTCAGAATCAACGACGTGGATAGGAATAGAATTCGTCAATAAATCAACGATTATAGGGTGATATAGTTCAAATGGATTATCTTCACTGTAATCTGGAAGATGGCATTGTTGATGTGATGTTTCCCATGGTTCCTCTTCCGGCATCATGGTTCTCATAATGCTCTCATCAGTCGAGAATATGCGTGAAAAAGGATCAGAAGAAATACCAAAATCCAAAGAACGATCAACCCAAACGGTCAGGGACAAAGGATTTGGACTAGCTTCATAAGCCAAGAAAATTGATTGCTATGCTAGCTCAATTGGACTTAGCAGCATGATGTCGCTCAGGATATCTATTGCAGAATTATTGGGAATCCTCCTTAAGTCAGATGAAATGGAATATATCATATTGCAAGTCTCTATATTTGTGATTTTCGTCGATTTCGAAGGCGACGGAAACAAAAAGGTGCCCATTACGGAAGGATCCTTAAATATTCCTACACCAATGTTCTGAAGAGAAGGTGGGGGTCTGTGAACAAATGGAACGCTTCAAGTTGCCTGGGAACTAGAGGCGAAGAAAGAGATTTAATCAATGGTTGTGATACTTCCTTTATAGGGGAAGATGATCATATGAAAGTAAGTAGATACTAGTGTAGCCATAGCGTAAACACACGGTCTCCCAAGTAATATATTGTAGTCAAGGGCACAACCTCAACTTAAATATTAACTGATTTACCCCCTAGTTATAATTCCAGGTTACTAAGAATTCCACAAGGCTTATAGGTACGACCGTCAAAATCTTTCAACATCGTAGGTGATTGTGACAAAGTCGGCGAGCCAAGTGACTTCCAACAACTCGCAGACATGATACAAGTCTATGTGTCTTCATCAATGATAGTGCGATGAATGAGGTGATTCAGGACATGTACTTGAATCAAGAATGTTAGTTGTGTTGGTAATTGCAGCACATAGCCCGCGCGATTAAAGACTACAAGATGTGAATCTGTCAGATCGAGATTCCACCAATCGCGGACAATAAAGCCTGCTTCTGGGAGGGGAAATTCTGAAGAACCTCAAGTGTTCATATAAAAAAAGGTAACTGAGCTAGGTCTTCTACTATATTATAATTTTTAGTTGCACAAGCTCGAGGTTTGAATGTCGATTTATGAGCTACTGCCTTCGGTGGCTTTATTGTTAACTCTGGAAGGATAGGCGGTAGAGCTGAGTCATATGAGGTCGAATTCGAAGTCGTAGGTTGATCTGTAGCCTGACCTTTTGACGATGACAATGGATTATTGTAATATTTACTTTAAATCATCACAAAAACATCAGTTTTGGGCTTAGTGGTGTATAGCATAAGCACTTGTGAACTAGAAGCAGGATCCATAGAAACCATATGTGTTTTTGGGTTTGGAAAAGGATTTGTCAACACTGCATATGTGGCAGAAGTCTTAAGAATCTTTGGGACTTCTGAGTCGTGAGGACAATATCGCGTAAAATGCTCCTCATTACCTATCAAGCAAGGGTAACGAGGTTTCTGGAAAGAACGGGATGAATCAGATGATTTATCCGGCGGGGGTGAATTTGATTTCTTCTTATCTTTCCCCTTCCTATTTCTAGGTTGCTTGTCACTTTTTCCTTTGTCAAATGACATGGCATGGATTTCAAAAGAAGAGGCAGAATCATATGCAATAGGGTTTTGATTTTAAACAACAAGTGTAGAACCAGATGGTCGACTTGTTGCCGGAGCGCTAGCAAAACCAATCACACCATCGTCGGCATAAATGTCCTCACCAGATGGAGCAAGGGGAAAAATTAAATTTGGTCACGACGCATTTGGAATATTTTCATAGAGCGTGCCAGACTGAGTGTAAATCGGATCTAGATAATGGGCACGAGAAATTACTTTCTCTTCAGTGACAACACCGCCTTTGGCCACATCCTCAGTGATAGATGGCAACAAAGGCTTAATAAACCACTCAGCTAAAATCTGATCAGGAACAAATGCTTTAACCATTCGACAATGATGACGCCACTCATGTATATGATCTGATATATGTGTAGCAGTGGTCTATTTAAAGTTGGTCAAAATTTTTGTTCCAATTTCATATTTGATGGGTAACTGGAAGTGGGTTAAAAAATAAGTGGCTAAAGTTGTAAAGTTATCAAACAAAGCTTGTGGTAATTCAATATATCACTTCGCAACCATACCAGTAAGTGTTCACTGAAAAAGACGAAATCTAACATAATCATCATTTAAGGAATTTGATGAACACCATAAATGATAATTCATGACATGCGTAGATGGGTCTTCTCTAGAATTTCCATTGAATTTTGGAATTTCTGAGGGCAATTTATGAGGAATTTCCAGCCAACAAGGCAAATAATGAATGGGATCATTGTTGAGCCTATTTAAATTAGGTAACTCTAATGTTTCAACAAACGGAAACTGTCGATTAAGGTCAGGTTGAGCATAACCAGGATAAGATGGAATCGCTTGAGAAATAATCCATTGCATACCAACAAATAGATTTTGTTGTTGGTAACCCAGATAGGGGTAGGCTTGTTGACCAGGACCTGGATAATCTTGATACTGTGGGAATGGTTGTTGTGGTTTTCATGGGATCTGATAAAATGGTTGCCCGCAAAGATAATTTAGACCCGATTGTGAATAGACAGGGCCAGTAGAAGCCCGTGACAAAGGTAAACTAGCCTGTGGTTGCGAAATTCCCTATACAAATGGTTTTTTAATACCAACCTAGGAAGACGGATTCTATATACCCGAAACTTCAGGGTTAGTGGTTTAAGGACCTGCTTGAGCAGACTTTCCAACAGCCATAAAATAAATAACATGCGTAGTAGGCACAGATGCAATAGGTTGAAATGGTTTATATTGATACACAATCGTTTTTGGATGAACAAGAAAAGTAGGCTTCCATTGGCAAACACGCATTCTAGCATATGATTGGCCTAAATACGACAAAGTAATGCCATATGGAATGAAAATTTGTGGCCCCCCAGCATATGGATTATAAGGATATTGCAAATACTTACTTTCATATTATGGGTATCCAACGGATACTGGATAAGATGAACAGTAATTGGATGGACTAGCCTGATATTGAGCTAATGATGTCAATAAAGGATCAGGTCGTTCAGAACTCGTAAGAGATGAACCAGATATAATTCCATATGATGACATGGGCGAAATCCATGGACTAGAGGAGACACCAGAGTAGGTTACATTTAAAGACTAGTAACCCAGTGGGACGGATGGACGGACCACCATAAATATGAGACTCGGATGTCGTCGAAAACATCGAAGATGAAGCAACATTAGATGTTGTCGCAACTGTAACAGATGGTAAAGTCTGGGATGTTGTCTCTGCCATGGTTAAATAACCAAGGAAATACTCTAACAAGTCTACAGGAACTTGAGAGTGAAAAGGATCAACAGGAGCAGATTAGGTCAAGTGAGGAAAATACTTATATAAATGAAGCCCCGATCCAAAATGGGTGGGAGTTGAAAGGGTTGTCTCTTCCTAAAGTTATTCCTCTATCGAAATCAAACTAGGTGGAAGCACTTCACCATCAAGCATGAGATAAATTTCAGGCAGTAAACTTTGCGGTAAAGAGGGAGACTCGAAGATTATGGATGACTGAGGATCAGACAGTTGCACCGGAACAACTTCTTGTTGTTCAACTTCGGGATCAATATGTTCTGGTAAAAGAACAATGGTTTCCAGATCGACTTCTAGTTGAACAAGCTCGGGTTCTGGATTTACTGTTTCACTGGCTTGAATTTCAGTGTCCTCAGGTAACTATGAGGGTTCCATCTCGACAGTAGCAGATAAACCGGGATCAGTCAAAATGACTCGAGACTTGGTACTCAAAGGATCAGATCTCTCTAGTATATCAGATGATGTAGCACCAAGAGTTCCAGAGGTACCGAACTCAGTAGGACAAGTGTGCCTTCGTCTACTAGGTGTAGCTTCTAGCGGTAACAGTGGTTTATTTGCTGTCCTACACGAATGACAGGGAAAGGGTTGATATTATTCCACGATTTTTTATTGATTTTATACAAAAAGAGGGTAATTCTAGGAAAAATGTTTACCAAGAAAATGTGAATTGCAATATACCACCCTAGAAAACCAAGGACTTATGTATGTGCAGGCAGTCTCCCCGAATGTTGTGTTCGGTGTATGACAGGTCCAAGGTGGCCGACTCGGTTACCTATGGATGGTAAGCAACCTAAATTTGTCTTGCCAAATATACACGAAGGTACATGGAGGCCCAATCTGTATTAGCGTTGTCTAATTAGAAACTGCACAGTGAGAGCATCCCCTTATACTTTTCGTACTAGAACACTGCCTGATATACCCTAAAGTACGTGGACGAGCTCTGATATACTTACGTATGTGGAAAGAGGTATCACACTCAAAATGTATCGCAGAAAATTAACAACATCTACTATGTTTAACGACGTCGGAACACGTCTCTAGCCTAAACCTCAAAATGCTATCATTAATGTTACAATGCTTCCTTAGATAAATTCAGATAAATTTTATGTTGATACTTATTATCAGTTTGTCTTTTAGGTTCACCGTGAGATGTATTGAACATCCCTAGAATGAAATTAGAATGATAAGCATTCATTTCGAATTGATTTTCGACAATGAAAAACTAGCTACAATGGATAGAGTAATCATATTGTATGCAATCAACAATGAGCACATCTAAATGCAATTTCCCTAAACTATGCATATGCAGCACTCACAATCCCTATATTAAAATGCATGTTTTTATTTTCAATTTATTTTAAGTTTAGATGAACGAAAAATAAACTAATGCACAAACAATTACTCAAAACTTTCAAGAGAAACGAAGACTAAAACGACAATTCCTCTTTTCGAAAATAATGAATTGATCAAATGTAAAATTTAACTTTGGAACTATTCGACAATGAAAAAGAAAACAAAAATAAACATTGATCAAACAAATCCAAAGTGAGGCAAGAAGAGTAGAGGGAATCTGGGCTCTAGAGGGAATCAATCACTCAAAACTTCAGCAAGAACTACAAGGAAAAGACCCTCTAGCGGAGGTTTTTAGTGTTAAAAAATTGGCCAAAATTGTCAAAAAAACATTTTCTACAACATCCGTTTATGGTTACGGAGGTTTTAGCGAAGCTTTTAACGGAAATTCAACACAACTAAAAACAAATGGGCGGCCAAAGGTTATTACGGATGTTTTTTTTCATCGGTGCGCTACTCTGGCTTTAACACACCAGTGCATACATGTAGAAGGCACCCTAGGGTGGTCGAAGGAGAATTCATCGGCCTGTTACGATATAAAACCGTATCGGGCGTAGTGTTGGTGATACAACGCATGGGGCCTTTCTATTTGGTCTTGGGATTTTTGCGGTGCCCATAGGTCGTATCAACGTACCGGTGCGTAGACTTATAGAAACGCACCGGCGCGTAGTATCATAGAAAGGCACCGAGATTTATAATTGGTATCAGTATTCATGCGGTGCCCATAGGTCATACAAATGCACCGGTGCTTATAGACACATAAATGCCCTGGTGTGCAGTATCACACAAACGCACTGAGATTTATAATTGGTATCAGTATTCGTGCGATGCCCATAGATCGTACAACGGCACCGGTGCATATAGACACATAAATGCACGGGTGCGTCATACCACAAAAACGCACCGATATTTTTAATTGGTTTTGGTACTTGTTCGGTGCCCATAGGTCGTATAAAGACACCGACGCGCTTCTTAATAGAAACGCACCGGTGTACAGTTACTGACACGCACATGTTTTCATTTTGTATTTTTTAGAAACATCGACCTGTGACAATGAAATTATTGTGATTGTTTTAAATTCATTATTCATCAAAAGTCAACACATCTTATAACAATATTCATATTAATTAAATTTTTATTAATGCATTTGAATGTGATGTTTGGATTAATTTGTTATATCATATCATAATTATTGTGGTTTTTTAAATTCGTTATTTATCAAAAGTTGACACATATATATCTTATAACAATATTCATATGAATTAAATTTTATTAATGCATATGAGAACGACAATGGAGAACGCAATAGAATAAATTAAAACATATTTTATGATTTTTAGAATTAACGCTTCTGTGATCCATCATATAAAATTTTAAAATCTCTTTTAGTAATCATCACATGCAATGGAACATTGTCGACACGTTTCGAACCAACCAGTGTGGTTCATCATCAGGACTATGAGCAAACATGTGTTGTTGCCATGGGTTCTCCCCTTTCCCCGATTGTTGCTAATCTGTTTATGGAGGACTTTGAATCTAAGGCTCTTGCCTCAGCTCTTTTCCAGCCAAAGCTTTGGAAAAGGTTTGTAGATGATACTTGTGTCCTATGGCCTCATGGCGAGAAAAGTTAGATATTTTTTTCCTTCATCTTAATGATCAATCACACTCCATAAAATTCACCATGGAATATGAGGTGGATGGTAGCCTTCCTTTCCTTGATGTTCTTATCTCTATAAATAATGATGGTTCCTTCTCCCACCAATTTTTTAGAAAGAAAACTCATACTGAGAAATATCTTCACGCTAGTTCGCACCATTTCCCTGCTCAAAAATTAGGTGTCCTAAACACCTTAGCCACGAGGGCGTTGAGGATCTCTGATGAGTCTTGCCTTGAAGGGGAAAATTCCCATCTGTTAAGTGTCTTTTGTAAAAATGGTTATAGTAGGTCGCAAGGCCTTAAAGCTTTCCTTAAAGCAGAAAAAGGTCCTCTAATTAAAAATAAAAAAGACCCTAGTCAATGGTCCTGCAGTGTGCGTCTTCCGTTCATTCAGGGAACCACTAATAAAATTGCTAGGGTCCTTAGGAAGCATAAGTTGTCTTCGTCGTTCAAGCCCCTTAACACGATTCGCAGCTCTCTCAAATCGGTTAAAGATCTGATTGACCCTAGGGATGGGAAAGGTGTATACATCATTCCTTGTTCTTGTGGGACTCCTTACATTGGTGAAACTGGTCGGTCTATAAATCAAAGGATCTGTGAGCATGCTGCTGAAATTAAACATGGAAGATCCCGCTCGTCTGCCCTAGCTGAGCATGCATAAAAGACTAACCATCACATTTGCATCGAAGAGGCTAAGGTCATTGCTAGGATCGACCATTTCCATCATCGGAAGTTAAGAGAGGCCTTAGAAATTGAAAAAAGACCCACTAATCTCAATAGAGATGATGGCCTGAATACCGCTTTGTTAAAAAAGTTGAGACAATGCCTTATATTCTTGATTGCCTTTTATTTCTACCCCTATTGTTCCTTTATATTTATTTATTTATTTTTATTTTTATTTATTTTATTTTATTTTTTATTATTATTTATTTTAATTTTTTATAATTTTATTATTTTTATTATATGTTATGCTATATATTTTTTATTATTATTTTTATTTATTTTATTTTTAATTTTATTTATTTATTTATTTTTAACAACAAGTTATTAATATTTTTAGTTGACTCGCACATTAATAATTAAATAATATTAATAATTAATTAAATCAACTAAATAAAATAAGAAATATATATATATATATATATAATAAGTTAATTAATCTATTAAGTAATTGAATAAATAAATCAAATATTTTAATAATAAAATGAAACTAGCCGTTTAAAAAAAAAAAAATTAAAAGTCAAACTAGTTGTTTTCCTAACGGCTAGTTTAGCCATCTCTACATCTATTTAAACTTAATGTCTTGATCTGATCTCTCTCCTAGTCCTAATGATGAACCACACTGGTTGGTTCGAAATGCGTCGACAATGTTCCATTGCATGTGATGATTCCCGAAAGAGATTTTACAATTTTATATTTTATGATATATAATATATATGAATAAGACAGTCTTTATCATACAAAACGGGACAGTTATTGGTATCCCTTCGTCTTTCAATTGGGACACTATGTCCATTACATTAAACAAAATGTCTGATTTCACGAACACAATGTAGACAGCATGTGCTTTGATATCAAGCCATGGTAGTCATCATTCTTTTGTTTGAAGCTATTTGGCATCTTTATGAGCACTTCATGACTTGTAGGTTATTTTAGGAATATTTTTGTTGTAGTTAATGATTTTTGTATAACTTCTGTACCTTACATCTACGCACAGAAAAATAAACTAAAAAAAAGAGAGTTAATAATATACAAGGTGAGGTGATAAGTAATGGAGAATTTTACGTGTAAATAGTATACAGTAATTTGTAAATGAAAGAAAAATGGTATATAAACAATTGTTTCATTTTACTATACCTGTTCTTTCAAATCCATGTACCATGTCATATTTCAAAATTTCATATGTTTGGTGGGTTCCATACTTTTGATTCCACCATGGATTTTACAACAAGTCGCCATTTAATATAAAAGATTTTTTTGTTCTATTAATTATAGATGGAGTTAAGTAAAACAAGATCGATAGATGCTTACAAATTCCACAATTAATTTCTGATATACCAACATATACTCACAACCCATATTTAACCCAATTTCAATCAATTCGTCTGATGGTTCTTCTTTGTATGTTAGCACCTGTTTGAAGACATTCAATGATGATTTTTGTAAAACAACTTAAAAATACAAAAATGAAATCTAGTTAAGTTGTTATAAGGAAGTAACAATTACTCACAAACTTAGATATCAACCCTTTTCTTCCTTGTCGTCCTGTTTTATGTGCTGAATGGGTTACATTTTCTTTTCTTTTCTGCAAGAAAATTCATGAAAATTAATATTTAATGCTAAATTGTTTATTTATATTGTACCTAATGATCGAAAAAATCAATGATTACATATTACATTTGAAGCACGTTTTTGTTGAGATGGCTCCTCCTACAATGCAATTTTGTCCATTTCTTTGACCATCTCCTTGTACACCTTTTTGGACATTCCTACTGGCATATTTCTGATATCAGCTCGTTCATCTTTTGAGATTTTTATAATCTTCCTGAAAATGTAACATTACAATAAAATATTCAATTTTTATATTGATATCTGAAAAGTAAATATAACAAAAGTGATATTTATAAACAATTCTAGACAAACATTTAAAGGAATATTACTTTTTCATTCCTTTTTTTTTATACGTTTTTGCTATTAAAAGTCTGACATGTCTCATTGACCAATTCTCTGCAAACTCTTCCTGTAGTTTAAATAAAATTAGGTTATTGGAATCATTGGATTTATTTTTGTATTGTAAGTTGAAAGAACGTCTATACATTCGTTCCACTAGATCCCTCAAACTTTTGTAAAATTTTTCCCCCTTTCGTTAACTTCCAACACCACTCTAGATGAGCTAAGGAGCAATTCATTTTCATTTGCATGTTCTATTTTTTTTTTCTTTTCTTAGAACAAAATTCCTTTTCTGATTTGTTGGTCCCTGTAGAACTTTAGACATATGTGAATTAATAAATTGTTTGACACATGTTATCTAAAAATTTTAAGTATATTATTAATGATAATTTAAAAAATAAACTCATATTGGATCAATAGTATTTTTTCATTCACCTGATTCGTCCTTTTGTAATTTTTCCATCAAAATTTTACGCTCTTCTGGTCCTATATTAGAAATAATCTTATCGAACTTCGTCATTTTGTGACTCTGCATGATACACAGTAAACAATGTACATATTAGTTAAACCTACATATAGTTCAAAAATAATATTTTTTATAACGAATTTACAAAGAACTTGTCTTTTTTTCTTTTCTTGATGTGTTATCAGTATTTTTGTTACTTGATCTCTTGTCAGTCATTTCTTTATCAATCTGAAACATGTACCATATCATTCATTAATATATTTATAAATAAATTGTCAACTTTTCAGGTAAAAATAAATCTCAAGACACCGATGTGCCTCTCTTGATGTACGCACCGTCGTCGATGCATGGGGGTATTACAAACGCATCGCTAAATAGTATAATAGACTGTACGGTGTGTGGGGTATTATAAATGCACCGCACAAATAGTGTAATAGACCATACGGTGTTATCCTCGTAACATGGAACACCGGTGCCCTATTTTAGATATGGCGCACTAATTAAAAAAATTGTTTTCAAATTTTTTATTACATAGTACTTGCGCGATGCGCTTTATAATACTGCGCACCGGTGCGCTAGGTTACGCAGGGCGTACCGATAAAAAAAAATCCATTTTTTCCAAAAATTCACGCAATGGCCGAATGGATTGGGATCCGACTATGTAAGTCGTCCCGTGGGTTGGATGTCAATCTAAAATGAAAAGCCCTAATTCTGAAATCACAAAAACAGGGAGAAGAAGGGGAAAAAACAAAAAAATGAAGGGTTTAGGGTAAAAATGGATAAAACTGCAGAAAAAGTAAAAAAAATAATCAAATTTAATCACGAGATGGTTTGAAATTCTTTGATACAGGGTTTGAATCACCAGAGGTTTGGTTTTTGATTGTCTGAATACTTCTGTTTGAACGTATTTCGTTGCTCCACAGTGCCCTCATGCTCTCTTACTCTAGGTATGTCTCCTGCAAATATCTGGCTGAAACTTTTAGAAAAAATAGTGAAATAATGAAAAGTGTTTAGTATTTAAAGAATTATCTTATGAAATTAGATTTTTGAAAATATTTTGCCGACCATTTTTCAATTTGCCGCTTTTTTCACTTAAAGAAAATAGAGTTGCACTTTTTTTTTGCGTTTATTCGTCATCGGTGTGTCACTTAATAGCACTGCACCGGTGCGTCTTTTTGTAACACCAACACTGGTGTGGTTATATGTACAGTGGCACTAATTTGCGGTTAAGGCATCGAAATTACTTTTAGGTGTGTACACCAAAATTTAGTGAACTCCAACCATAGAAATTGTGAATTTTGTTTATTCTTGAGAATTAGAATTAGAATTAAAATTGAGAATTGGAATTGGATAAATTCTTGAAAGAAATAACTATGCTTCCAATGCATTTTGTTTATTGCAGGAAGTCCCCACTAATTATGTGGAGAGAATGCAATGTGGGGCGTGTGAAGATGCAATACTATAGGGCCCAAGTGGGCAACTGTGGCATGTGAACATGTTATAATTGGCACTTAACTATTTGCAACCAATATGTTTTAGAATGTAATCTGCAGATAGACGGATGGCCTGCCAGCAATTAGTACATATAATCTGCAGAAGGGTAATGTTCTGGGAGCAATGACAACGAGTCCTTCATTCTGCATTTGTTAGCAGAAGAAGACCGATTTTCGACTAGACGATGCAATTATTACATGTGGAGGCAATGTTTTCCCATAGAAAATGTTAGGTCCCTATATTACCAGTATAGTCCCTTATTATTATTAGTGTAACCCCTTCATTGTTATTATTGTACCCTTGTAACCCCCATTTTGTTATTATTGTGCCCTTAAATTATTATTGTTAGGTCGGCTAGGATTACATTGTGGCCCACTAGGATTACATTATGGCCCCATGGACTCCTATATATAGAGAGGAGGTTTTGTAAATTGTATCATCCAAGAATTGTTCATTTATGTAATGTATTGGAGGTTGCCCCCTCGAAGTGGCTTATTTCTAAGGCATTGATATCTCTTCTCTTCTATTTTTGGAGTTGGTTACACAACATTTGGTATCAGAGCCAACATTTAATGTTGTGTAACCAGCTCCAAAAATAGAAGAGAAGAGATATCAACGCCTTAGAAATCAGCCACTTCAAGGGGGCAACCTCCAATACATTACATAAATGAACAATTATTGGATGATACAATTTACAAAACCTCTTTTCTATATATAGGAGTCCATGGGGCCACAATGTAATCCTAGCCGACCTAACAATAATAATTTAAGGGCACAATAATAACAAAATGGGGGTTACAAGGGTACAATAATAACAATAAGGGGGTTACACTAACAATAATAAGGGACTATACTAGTGATATAGGGACCTAACATGCCCCTCTCCTTCAAAAAAGTGTTGTCCTCAACGCTTGAGTAGCTACGGGTGCTTCTGTATAAAATTCTCATCCTCCCATGTAGAATCTTCAGTGGGTAAGTTCTTCCACTTGATGAGATACTCTGAAATTGATCGATTCCGTAGCTGTCGAGTTCTGGTTTCCATGACCGCTTCAGGTTCCAATATGATTTTTCCTTCCTCATCAAGTTCTGGCAATATTGTTTGAACTGGAAGATTTTCACCTATAACCTTCTTTAAGCATGAAACATGGAAAAATGGATGCACTTGCGAAGAAGCAGGAAGCTCCAATTTGTATGCCATAGTACCAATCTTTTGCAACACCTTGTAAGGACCATAGTACTTTGGCGATAATTTATTATCCTTCTTAGCTTGCTTGAGGGACATTTGTTTGTATGGTTGTAGCAGTAAAAATACCCAGTCTCCTACATCAAAACTTCTCTCGCTGCGATGTTGATCTGCCTGTTGTTTCATTCGATTTTGTGCCAAATTTAGGTTATCCTTTAAGAGTTGGAAAACTTCTTGCTGATGCTCGATGTGATCTTCCACTGCTTGAACCTTCGAATTTTCCCTTAAAGATGATGTGATAGATGGTGGATGATATCCATAAAGTGCCATAAATGGGGTCATCTTTGTTGCAGTATGGAAGGAAGTGTTATACCACCATTCAGCGAGAGGTAACCACTTGACCCATTGTGCTTATTTATCAGATACAAAACAACGAAGATATCCTTCCAAACATTTATTTACTATCTCAGTTTGACCATCAGATTGAGGATGATAAGATGAGCTATGAGCTAATTGAGTAACCAAACAAGAAAATAACTCTGTCCAAAAATTTCCAGTAAAAATGGGATCTCTGTCGCTCACAATAACCCTTGGGCTTCCATGTAGCTTTTGAATTTTGTCCATAAATGTAGTAGCAACTGTACTTGCTTTAAATGGATGAGGTAATGCACAAAAGTGTGCATACTTGGTAAGTCTATCAACTACCACCATGATGACATTCTTGCCTTCGGACTTCGGTAAACCTGTGATAAAATCCATTGAAATCTCCTCCCAACGTTGACTTGGAATGGATAAAGGTTGTAGAAGTCCAGGGGTCTTAATTGTCTCCACTTTATTCTGCTGGCAAACCAAACATTCCGCCACAAACTTTTGAATATCAGATTTAAGGCCATCCCAAAAAAATTCTTTCTTCACCCTGTGGTAAGTTTTTAAAAATCCTGAGTGTCCTCCTAAAGGAGAAGTGTGCAATTCTAGAAGAATATTTTGTTTTAGTTGGGAATTCTTACAAAGATATAAGTGATCTTTGTACCATAAGGAATCATTTTTCCAACTAAATGTATTAGATGTACTAGGATCTTGCTGCAACTTTTGAATGAGTGCCCATACATATTTGTCCTTCTTCCATTCATCTCTTGCTTCGGTTATCCAATCTGGTTGGATAATAGAAATGGCACAAAGCAATGCTTCCACCTCTTCATTCTTTCTTGAGAGTGCATCTGCAACAACATTAATCTTTCCTTTTTTGTAGATTATTTCAAATTCATAACCCAACATCCTTGTGACCCATTTTTGCTGCTCTTCTGAAGATAGTCTTTGTTCCAAAAAGTGTTTAAGACTATCATGATCAGTTTTT
Source organism: Pinus albicaulis (assembly GCA_034641835.2). Taxonomy (NCBI): domain Eukaryota; kingdom Viridiplantae; phylum Streptophyta; class Pinopsida; order Pinales; family Pinaceae; genus Pinus; species Pinus albicaulis. Next base: position 982,073,306 of record CM076575.1, read on the forward strand.
ACCTTGAAGTGTCTTCCCATTAGGTAAGTTCACCATTTCTTTAGTGCATGCAGTATTGCTAACATTTCCTTCTCATAAATAGGTTTCTGTAAATACTTTCCTTTGATTGGACGACTTTCAAAAGCAATGGGTCTTCCTTCCTGCATTAAAACTGCACCAATTCCATTTCGTGAGGCATCACATTCCACAATAAAGGTTTTTGTGAAGTCTGGCGTAGCTAAGACCGGTGCTAGGCACATTGCCTCTTTAAGATGTTCAAAGGCCTTAGTTGCTTCGGGAGTCCATGAAAATGCATATTTCTTCAATAATGTTGTTAGAGGTGCTGCTATTCTCCCATAATTCTTAACAAACTTGCGATAATAGCCTGTTAACCCGAGAAATCCTCGCAACTGCTTTATTGTCTTGGGGACTTTCCATTCCTTAATGGCTTTAATTTTGTTAGGGTCTGCTTTAACACCCTCGTGAGATATAATATGACCCAGATATTCCACCTCTTGTACTCCAAAGAAACATTTGGATGTTTTTGCATATAATTGTTTCTCCTGCAATAGTTTGAGCACCCTGTCAACATGTCCAACATGATCCTTCCAAGACCTGCTGTAGATTAGTATATCATCAAAAAATACTAGCACAAATTTTCTAAGGAAGGGTTTGAAAATGGAATTCATCAACCCTTGAAATGTAGAAGATGCATTGGTAAGGCCAAAAGGCATGACCAAAAATTCATAATGACCCTCATGAGTTCGAAATGTTGTTTTTGGAATATCTTCGGTCTTCATTCTAATTTGATGATATCCTGAACGAAGATCCAACTTGGTAAAATAAATTGCTCCATGTAATTCATCCAATAATTCATCAATCACAGGAACGGGAAATTTATCTTTAATGGTGAGCTTATTGAGCTCCCTATAATCTGGACACATTCGCCATGATCCATCCTTCTTGTGTACCAATACTACGGGAGCAGAGAAAGAACTTTGACTGGGTTGAATTATACCCGCCTCTAACATTTCTGCAATCATACGTTCAATTTCGCTCTTTTGGAAGTAAGGATATCTATAAGGCCGATGTTTGGAGGAACACTTCCTGGAATCAAATGAATAGCATGATCATGATCACGAATAGGTGGGAGTCCTTTGGGAGTTTCAAACACCTTGGAATGATTGTCCAAGACTTGTTGGAGATCTGCAGAAATAGATGATTTTGATGTCGGAACTTCTAGTGAGCATAATTGTGAAATTACACCTCGTTGTTATTTCTTTAGAAGCTTTGTCATGACATTAGAGCTTATTATCCTTCCCGGCTTCCCTTCAATACCCCGTAATTCGACTTCCTTTCCTTCTAAAAAAAAAATTCAAGAAAAGTTCTTGAAAATTAAAAGCTACCGTCCCCAAAGATTGTAACCATTGTACTCCTAGTACAACATCGGCACCTCCCATAGGAATGGCAAGCATTGGACTAGTCAATACATATTCCCCCATGGTTAGCTTGATATTATGGCATTTTCCAGAGCAATTTATAGTTCCTCCATTTGCTACCATCACTTGACATTCTGGTGCTGGGTATAGGAAACAATTTAATTCCTTGGCTACCTTACAATGAATAAAATTATGGGTGCTACATGAATCAATCAACACTATTACCTTTTTCTTCTTGATATGTCCTTCTATCTTGAGAGTTTGAGGAGTGGTAATTCCTGCCAGTGCATTACACGATATGGTCGGATTCATTTCTTCCTCTTCTAAGGCTGGTTCCTGGTGTATATCCTCTTCTTGTTCATTTTCTTCTTCTTCTTCACAATCTATGTAAAATAATTTCTTCTCAGCACACTTATGACCTTTAGTGTATTTGCTATCACAACTGTAGCAAAGCCCTTTTGCTCTTTTTTCTTCCAATTGTTGTGGTGTCAACCTTGTAGGTTGTGGAAATCTAGGCATAGAAACACTTCCTTCTTTATAGGAGTGAGTGGTAGGCTTTCTTGTCGCCATAATTTTACATTCAATTTTTCTTGCCAACCTGAATGCCTTCTCCAATGAATCTGGTTCCAAAACACGAACTTCATGTTGGATGTTATCCTTTAAAGTGCCTATGAAGAGATCAATCTTGTGTTCCTCTGGAATATCAGTTACCCTTATATTCAATTTTTTAAAGTCATCAATGTGCTCCCCCACTAAACCCTTTTGTTTGAGATTTATCAATTGGCTAAAGAAGGTGTTTCTCTTTGTATCCTCATAATGCGCTATCATTTCCTCCGTAAAAATTGACCAAGTGACATTTTTTTTACGGGAGCAAAGCCATCGATACCATACAAATGCATTTTGTTCTAAATGAAAAGTTGCAATGCGTACCTTTTGTGTGTTTTGCACATTATGGAGATCAAAATATTGCTCCATCTTTAGTATCCATGTTACAGGATCCTTTCCATCAAACTTCCTCATATCCATTTTTGGAATATGGTGGTTCTTCCCGCCAACATTAGAGTTTATGAAATCACGATTAACATTTATTTTTTTCTCATCATGAGTTTCCTCTACTATATTTTCACCATTAGGAAACATTTCTTGTATCAACTTTGTCAAACCGTCTATGTCTGCTTTTAGATCATTCTTTATGTTTTCCATTTTAGATTCCATGTCATCTATCTTATATTCCACATCTTTCTTCAAACCATCCATGTTATTCTTCACACCATCCATCTTTGCTTCCATGCCTTTCTTCAAAACTTCCATTTCATTTTTTGCTGCTCTTTCCGAGAGCGAAATTTGGTGCACTTGCTCTTGTAATTTTGATAGATCATGTTGCAATTATTCATCTTCATGATTCATAGTAGAGCCTTCTGAAGGCTTAATGGGTGTTGAATTATTTTTACGGGGCATTTTTTAGAACCCAATACTGATATCTATTCTACAATATGCCCTTGGAATCACTATAGGGTTGAGCAGAGGAAAGACATTGCAAAATACACTATTACATTAGCTTTTCCAATGGGAAACCGATTTACAGGTGGAAATATGGTAGCTGCAAGTATCTATGCTTTTCTTCTCACAGAAATGGTCACTGGATTTCCATTTATAATACAAGCAGACTTTTTACTGGTTTCATCCACAGAACCATAGCTCCGACAAGTTAGAGATGTCATTCAAGTTCAATTGAAAGTCGAAGACGTGATTTTATGCGACGTCAGCTTTGTCGGTAAAAGTTTATGTAAGCCAACCGAAGCTCGGAAAATACTCCCAGCTGATTTTAAACGCATTCTGGAGAATATTTCCTTTCATGGGATCTACCAGCCCGATCAACAACGTCAATTGATCTTTCTCTGTTGTCCTTAAGGGAATGAGAATCCTTCCCTTCATGGTGCCTCCTGGTTTTATCAATTGCCTCATTTGATCTTTCTCTGCCACCAACTCTGCTCTCCATTTCTCCATCATGGGACCTCTTAACCCTATCGTTGGCCTCAACCAAATGCTCTCTGTCGGACTCAATCTGTACTCCTTTTGTACTCTATCGAGCTTTGTAGCCATCTGCATCCCTGTAAGCGTCTGTGTCTGTCTTTCTGTTTGAATCACTCATTTTCTCTGCTATAAACTTCTCAGATGAAATTCGAACTCTTGTATTTTCAAACCCTCATCTCCTCAGAAAAATTCTTGCTCGTGATTCAAACCCTCCGCTGCTCCAATACTACACTTTACAGAATAACCCTGTTCCGGTGCGCGTTGTTTTATAGGCGCACTAGGGCGATTTGTAAGATCGAGGCTTTTTTTTTGGCACGGTGTTTTATGATGCACCAGTGCGGAAGAGTTGTGAAGCACCAATGCGTCTGAGTAATAAGACGCAGCAGTGCGTGTTATGATGATAAGCGCACCAGGCTGTATAAAGTTTTTTTTTTTGTATGTAAGATCATAATAAAATAATGATAATTATAAAGTACATGAATTTATTTGCATTATTTTCTAGCCTTTATTATGTTACAAAAAATCATATTATTCTAGATTTATTATTTTACAATTATTTACAAATTTACAAATTTAAATATTTTAATAAAATCATTTCACATTAATACAATTAAAATTTTACAAATATTTTACATACAATTACAATTACAAATTTAATTTTACATACAATTACAATCATTTCACAGTAATACAATTTAAATTTTACAAATAATTTACATACAATTAGAATTAGAATTAGAATTACATTTACAATTACAATTACAAATTTACAAATATTTTACATACAATTACAATTACAATTTTAGAATTTTACATGTAATTAGAATTACAATTACAATTTTACAATTTGCCATATATACAATTACAATTACAATTGTTTTACAATAAATTAAATATTACAATTACAATTAAAATTTAACAAATATTTTACATGCAATTAAAATTTTAGAATTTTACATACAATTACAATTACAATTACAATTTTACAATTTTTCATATATACAATTACAATTAAAATTACAATTACAATCATTTCACAATAAATTAAATATTACAATTACAATTAAAATTTTACATTAAATATTTTACATAGAATTACAGTTAAAATTACAATTACAAACACAAATACAATTTTACAATTTTACATACAATTAAAATTTAAATTAAATTACAATCACGATGTAATATTTAATAAATATCATGGTCATTTAATATTAAATTAATTAATAAACATCACGATCATGATAACCATCGTACAAACATCAAATTCGACTAAAAAACACATTCAAACATCAAATTAACATTATATATTAACATCATCACAACACAAACATCAAATATACATCTCATGTCAAATAATTCATGCTATCACATACACATCTATCTGCAAGCTAAACATTAAATGAACATATCTAACATGACCTAACAATATACACATCATGACGATCACCAACATGTAAATTAAGTACAACTGCAACATGAACATAAAATACATGGACCATATATATATATATATATATATATATATATATAATGTTAAAAATATACAACTGTAATATAAATGTCATGGATCAGCTGGTGGTAGTATAACATCAATAGCAGTACTAGTGGAGGCATGCTCAGTCAATGGTGCAGCCTCGACGCTCGATGGTCCAGCCTGCTCATGATCATGACTAGTACTGATGGATGGATCAGCTGGTGGTAGTACAACATCAATATAAGCAGTACTAGTGGAGGCCTGCTCAGTCAATGGTGCAGCCTCGACGCTCGATGGTCCAGCCTGCTCATGATCATGACTAGTACTGATGGATGTTGCAGGCTGCTGACTGGATGTGGTCGATGGTCCAGCCTCATCTCCATGATGACTTTTAGATGCTAGTGGAGCCTCATTCTCATCAGACACGGCGCGAGGTGAACGATCATGAGATGAGTTGCTACTCGCAAACTGTCCATCACTTGTTGCGGCTCGACCACACCTATAATGTGCAACAATCCTCCTCAGTCGCGTAACATCTGTTGTAGCACTTATGACATGCCGCATCAGGCTGTACATGTCACATGGCATGCCTCTTCACATCCATAATATACTATCATCGGCATGTATGTCTCTGTAATGAGTGGGCCTGATGCCCGCCTCAACAATCAATGCACTGAGTTGGTCGCCCAACTCCATCCTATATCTAGTATCAGGTCGACCGCGCCTAGCAAAAGGCAGTACCGGCGCACTAGCAGGATCATGTCTCTCTGCACCAGCCTCCTGATCATGATCCTCGGCATCTGCCATTTCCTAATCATCATCAAGATCCACACCTGGATCACGTGGTGGTTCTGGCATCTCCTCGCCATCAAAAAAGCCAATGTCTGCAAAATATATACAACTACACAACAATAATTAGACAATTTCATTACACAATTTAATAAAAACAAGTTAAAGAACATGTTAGAATAAATATAAATAAAATATTAATATTATCTCTATCATCTGGCAGTTCATCATCTTTGAAGAGGATGTTGGCACACTCTCGTCAATCCAATCTAGCATAAGGACAGGGGACCATAATGAAGGGATGCAGCTCGTCAACACTGGCTAGTAAGTCCAGTGCATCATGCGATATCCTGGCTGGAAACATAGTCTCTCCCCTCTTGGGCATCATCTGCCCCCACATGTGCATCTGGGCCTCAAAAATTGACCTATGAGGCTGCCGAAAAAAAGCAGGCCTCATCTTTGGAAACCTCTCAAAAAATCAACAAAAAATATTTGAAGCAAAAGGGAAGTTGACCCTCCCTTGTGCATGAGCACGATATCTATCTAAGGCCGTACAAAACTGCCGCAAAAAAATGGCAGACCACCTGACAAGTCGTGGCTCCTGTACTAAATAATCAACATAATATAGAAGCAGGAAACTAATGTGTTGTCCGTCACTGGTGTTGTGTGAAATGGTTGAAATGAGAAGTGACAGGCACTGCACGTCCTGTCTACCAAATGCACCAATACGTAGCTGACCTCCACGGACCTGAAACTCTGAAGGAGACAGTACATCTTCTCCAATGTATCTCTGGGAGTAAACTAACTGAATCCCTGCTACACAACCAGCTGGAACCTTTGGGAACGAGGGAAAATCCACCCCTCTCCTCGATAACCTTGTAATGAAATAAATATCCTCCTCAGTGGGTGTGTACCACTGGTCAGGACCAGCCTGGAAATCCTGTTGGTGGGCATTCCACCTGTGGATAAGATGTCTCAAAAACACACTATGGGCCTTTAGGGAAGTAGCCTCCTCATAGAACTTGAGGAGGCCTACCTGCCTTACGAGCCCCTGGGTATTTGTTGTAATAGGGCGAGGGTATGCATCTCTCTCCCTCTCCCATGCCTCCCACTGGTGAAGCATGTCATACTGCTCCGCCTGTTGTTGTTGTTGTTCCTCCTCTTCTCTCTGAATCATCGACATATTAAATAAATATATATATATATATATATTAAATCAGACATGTATTTAGGAATATACATATATAATTTTTTTTGGAAAAAAAAAAACAGACCAGTCGGTGCGCCACAAAAATAGTCATGCATCAGTTCCAGTGCAGCTTTTGTTTGTAGAGCACCAAAGGCGGTGCCCCAGATGACATAAAACGAACCATATGCGGTGCACCTAAAAAATTTTCAAGCATCGTTGACTATATATAGTGTCAGAAGAGCGGTGCGCTGGCTAAAATATACGCCCAAGCGCGTATAGTCGTGTCAGCGCACTGACTTTTTGACAAATTACATAGTCAACGGTGCGGTATTTTACCCGGCTGCACCGTTGACCCTGTTGGAATGTCGAATGCGGTGCACTGACAAACACCGGGGTGGATATATCCATCAACGCACTGCATTTCTATTCCCATGGTCAACGATGCACCCGACTAAATAACCGCACCGCAATTTCTTTTTAATTTTAAAATAATGCGGGGCGCCTTTGAGTACCGCCCCGAACACGGTGCGGATACCGTTAGCACTGGTTGCGTTGCAGCCTGTAAATTTTACAAGCAACACCGCTGACCGGTGCGAGCCGAATGGCTCATGTGCACTGCGCAATACCAAAATATATATATATATATATATATATATATATATATATATATATATATATATATATATATATATATATATATTTATATATATATATGTATATATATATTAATGGTTAATTTTAAGGTTATGTCAAATTATAATCCACTAGAAAGCTTAATTATGGAAAAACTAGAAAAATACCTATACATTTCGCCATCGAGGAGGCATATTGGCATTAGAATTTGCAAAAGAAAATTTTCCCACCATTTTGCAAAATGAAAGTTGGAGATTGGTGGCCAATGCTCAATAGCAGTGTATGCAATGGGTGCAATGGGAGCATCGATGTCAGGGCGGCTCAGAGAAGGATAAATTGCACCGGTGCTTAAGAGCTCTGGATTACTAAGAAAAGTGAAAATGCGGTTTTTTGGCCGTAATTTTTTTTATTTAACCGTGTTCCGGTGCACGATATTTTATAGGAGCACCGGTGCGGTTTCTTAAGACCGCACCAGGCGGTTTCAAATTTGGCATGTTGTTTTATGATGCACCGGGGCGGTTCCTTAACACCGCACCGGGCTGTTTCAGTTTTGGCACGGTGTTTTATGATGCACCGGGGCGGAATAGTCGTGAAGCACCGGTGCTTTACAGTAATAGGATGCACCGGGCGTGTGTGTACGGACCGCACGGTGTCCGGTGTGCCAATGTTTGGTGTGACTGGTGCTTTCTCTTGTAGAGCGCACCAGTGATTGAGAGCATAAAAGTGAAAAATGCGGTTTTTTGGCCGTAATTTTTTTTTTTTTAACCCTCTTCCGGTGCGTGTGTTTTATAGGCACACCGGTGTTGTTTCATACGAACGCACTGGTCTGTTTCTATTTTGGTATGGTATTTTATGATGCACCGGTGCGGTTTCTTAACACCGCACTGGGAGGTTTCCGTTTTGGCGTGGTGTTTTATGATGCATCGGCGCAGAAGAGTTGTAAAGCACCGGTGCGTTACAGTAATAAGACGCACCAGGCAGGTGTGGATGGAGCGCACGGTGTCTGGTATGCCAATGTTTTGTGCACACTAGTGCTTTCTCTTGTAGAGCGCACTGGTAATTGAGAGCTATAGAGCACTAAAAAAAGTGAAAAATCTGGTTTTTTTGCCGTAAATTTTTTTTTATTTAACCCTTTTCCAATGCACGTGGTTTATAGGTGCACCGGTGTTGTTTCTTATGAACACACCAGTCGGTTTCTGTTTTGACGCGTTGTTTTATGATGCACTGGTGCGGTTTCTTAATACCGCACCGGGAGGTTTCGGTTTTGGCGCGGTGTTTCATGATGCACCGGCGCGGAAGATTTTTGAAGCACCAGTGCTCTACAGTAATACGACGCACCAGGTAGGTGTGTACGGTGTGAACAATGTCTAGTGTGCCAATGTTTTGTGTGCACCGGTGCTTTCTCTTCTAAGGATCACAGGTGCAATGTTGAATGATAAGCGCACCGAGTGGAAAACATCCGCAAAACCCTCCGCCCACCAACCTCCTCTAGTAACCTCCGCTAGAAACAGATGTATGGGGTATTTTTATAAGGGTTTCCTCAAAAACATCTGTTAGATGGTATTTTCCTTGTATTGAAGCAAGACATTGAAATGAATTTGCAAAAGACAAAATATGATAGATTTTGGTTGGTCACATAGGAAACGCACCCCTGAGTGGGAGACAGTGCATTGCAGAGAACTATCCCTAAGCCACCAGTGCTATGCAGAGCACTGTGTCAAGACCAACAGTGCATTGGTGCCATAGGACTCTCTAGAAAAGCAATAAAACATACTACTTTTGCTAAAACACATTCAAATCACTGAAAATAAGCAGGTAAAGTCTACTAGATGTTGATGGACAAGGACAAAACCATCAGGGATGATTCGTCAATCCCCAATATGGTCACCAATTTATTTTACAGAAAATAAACCTACGGATAATTATGCTTTCCCTAAGTGTGGTGGTGCACTTATAACAACAAAAATAAAGATATCTGGCCTTTTCCTTAAAATGAATAGATAAAGGGAGTAAAACCTACTTATAATATGTTCGCTTTTCCTCGTCTCCCTTCGTCGCTTTCATTTCTCTCAATATAACTAAACTCGCTTGATTAATACCAGCAATGGAAAACAGAAGATAGAAAACAGCATAAAGGCAATATGATTTATTCAAGTTAAACAAATTGCATCGATCAAATTCATAAATACACATATAACATCATTGAAACATTCATTAGGAAAGGAACAAATGTCTTTATTATGAAGTATAAGGAAGAGTATAACCAGTTGATCAATTCGTTGTCACTCATCTGGCTTTGGTCCCATCCTCATCATGTCAAGCATCAACAATCCAGCAGCATCACAGTACATGCACAATACCTCCAAGAGTTGTGATCTCACTAGCATAACTCTACTTAACACAAATTATTTCTCTCTTGTGCACTATGATCAGTGCTCTATTTCTAAGTAGATGAAGTTAGTTTGACATAAATGAATCATTGAATGGCTTTTCCAAAAATGGGTGAAGATGTTTCCTTGTTCATGCGAATAGGAGGATAAGAGGTTTAATGGCTCCATGGTGTCCATATTCGAAGCTATCAGATTAGGTGAAATATGGAACAACTTCTAGAAGACACTAGAGGTTGGGAAGATTCCCAGAATCCAATGAACAATTCTCTCCCAGTCAACCAAAGCACTCTAAAGTGGGCCTAGATCCTCTGCAACACAGCCTTGCATGGGATATGATGCTCTGCAAAGCAGTTACTGCTGTCTAGGGGTACGTTGATGGCTCAATGAGTCACTTCAACTGGAATCTAAGCAGTGAAACTTTCATGAAGGAAAACCACCAATGGGATTACTTGTTTAGGGCATGTAGCAACCAATTTAGAGTGTGATAGACCCTAATGGATATTGATCTTTGTTTTGGGATGATGCCCAAATTGTCCTGTAACAGCTGCCCCCTCACTACTACATTTGGCGGAAATTCCGACACTTGCTTCCGACGCTTTTGACCAAATGTCGGAAATTTCACCAAGTCTTTTCCATCCCGCCCGAAACTGTCGCTATACCGACGTTTATAGAAAAGTGTCGCAATACCGACACTTAGAAAAGTGTCGCAATTGCGACGTTTGGAGGAAGACGTCGCAATTGCGACACTATGGCCCAAAGCGTCGCTATTGTGACGACTGCCAAACGTCGCAAGTGCGACACTTTTCTAAGTGTCGGTATTGCGACGTTTGGAGGCACTCGTCGCAATAGCGATGCTTTTTCCGTCGTCGGTATAATGACATTTATATGCGCGCTACATAAAAATACGAAACTTATATCCGCGCTACATAAAAATGATTTTATTGTTTCATATCTGTCGCAATAGCTACATTAACGTCTGATATCACGCACGCATTCTCCCTCCACTCTTGCAGAATAGCATTCGCCCTCATCTCTTGTAGAACATCATTTTCCCTCAGCAATCGCCCTCAGCGTTTGCCCTCAGCTCTTGCAGAACAGCATTCGCCCTCAGCTCTTGCAAAATGGTAAGTTCTTACTGCAGGCTCTTCCTCCTATAGTAGGGTTGACTCTATTTGGGTTTTTTTGGTCAATTCCATTGGATTATGTTAGGCTGTAGGGTTCTCTCTAGATGTCAAGAATCAAGATTCAATACCCTCTATTATCTTCATCACCCAATACAAGATTTAAATTTTTCCCAAAGAAACGCTTATTAATTTGGCAGCCATTATTTCTCCCTGCTTTAAAACCCTACATTTAAATGAAAACAAGCATTGCATTTCAACTACAAAAATCTATTAGTGTTCAAATGTACATGTGTGCTACATTAACGTCTGATATCACGCGCGCATTCTCCCTCCGCTCTTGCAGAACACCATTCGCCCTCGCTCTTACGGAACGGCATTCGCCTCGGCCATTTGCCCTGAGCTCTTTCGAACAGCATTCGCCCTCGGCATTTTGCCACGGCTCTTACGAGAATAGCATTCACCCTCAGCTCTTGCAGAACAACATTCGCCCTGCATTCACCCTCAGCTCTTGCAGAACAGCATTCGCCCTCAGCTCTTGCAAAATGGTAAGTTCTTACTGCAGGCCCTTCCTCCTATAGTAAGGTTGACTCTATTTGGGTTTTTTTCGTCAATTCCATTGGATTGTGTTAAGCTGTAGGGTTCTCTCTAGATGTCAAGAATCAAAATTCAATACCCTCTATTATCTTCATCACCCAACACAAGATTTAAAATTTTCCCAAAGAAACACTTATTAATTTGGCAGCCATTATTTCTCCCTGCTTTAAAAACCCTACATTTAATTGAAAACAAGCATTGCATTTCAACTACAAAAATCTATTAGTGTTCAAATGTACATGTGTGCATCACTTGTGTAGGGTATTCCTTTTCCACTTTCACATTATCCAAGAATGTGTACGTATAGTTCATATTTTTTGTGATTTAGATTATCTTGAAAAAGGAAAGGTAAATTTATTTCCCATGGAAAAAGAAAGGTTTTCCCTTTTACTACGGAAATAATTTACAACAAAAGTTCCATTTCTGCAAAACTCCTGAAACGAGGAACCAAATAAAGGCCATGTCCTCAATGGACATCATTTGGCTTTGAAAATAGCCATTGCACCGTGTTGTTTATTATATTACATCACGATAGTTTCTTAGGTCATTTCTTGTTTCTTGAGATGAAAAACAACCAAAGAAATTGTGAAGATCCTTTCAAGAAATAAATGACCATTTCTACGATGGGAAGCTGACCTCTTGTGATTTTATTCAGTGGTTGCTTACTTTGAGAGAAATTTGACACTTTTATAAGGAATATAACATAAAAATACAAAATGGGAAGGATTTGATGAGGTAGATGACCTTTAGTTGTTGTCAATTAAGAATTGATAATACACGATGCATGTTATGTACTAAAAACTAGATTCCTTCCCGGAGTTAGGACACAGAGTATTGAATCAAAGTTGTAGTTTCTAACTTCTTGTATTGGTTCATCAATCTTGGAATTCGGACATTGCATGTCTTCATTGCTTCATGTTTGAATAATTTGCATCATATCGTACAATAGGAAATTATGAATTATGATTATTATTACTTTATGGATCTGTTAAGTTACTTTTAAGTTTGCATGGTTTAGTGTGAAATCATTCTAGTGTGCCCCTAGGCCCGAGTGAAGGAATGCCAGAATTTGAGAACCCTAGTTTTAAATGGTATTGTTTCTTATACTTAAAAACCCCTCAACATCACTTCTTAGTTCTTAATGTTGAGGAGGTAAATCCCCTGCGCGGACAGAGGCGATCCGATCCCTACTAGCCCAGCAGGGGTCTAGCAACAAACAAACAATGCTATGACGCAAGCTCATAATTACGAATGAAAGATACAAACTAGATTCCTTCCCGGAGTTAGGACACAGAGTATTGAATCAAAGTTGTAGTTTCTAACTTCTTGTATTGGTTCATCAATCTTGAAATTCAGACATTGCATGTCTTCATTGCTTCATGTTTGAATAATTTGCATCATATCATACAATAGGAAATTAGGAATTATTATTATTATTACTTTATGGATCTGTTAAGTTACTTTAAGTTTGCATGGTTTAGTGTGAAATTATTCTAGTGTGCCCCTAGGCCCAGGTGAAGGAATGCCAAGGACTGAGAACCCTAGTTTTTAAATGGTTTTGTTTCTTATACCCAAAAACCCCTCAACATCACTTCTTATTAGTTCTTAACAATAGTGTTGTAAACAATTTGAGAATTGATATAGCAAAATCTCACACTTCTCAAGATAAATTCCTAAAGCTAAAGTGTGATACCATGTGTAATTCAATAGCCCCATTGTCACCTCACCAACCTCTTTTCACTTCGGGCTAGCTCTCCTCCAACTCAAGGGGGTTTCTCCCTAGTATATGTTAGGGATCTAATGGCCCAACTAAACCAAGTCAAGAGCCCCCTAACTCTCTATGTTTACTACTATCAATCAAAATATTGAACAATAGGGTCAGACATGCATCCTAAAGATAAAATTGCCAGGGTATTTTTGGGTAATTTCAAAGGGAAAGTCCCCAAACACATATAATAAAGGAATTATAACGTGATTTCAAACATTAAATATCAACAAAATCGTTTAAAGGATATTGAAAGGAAAAAGGTGATGGAAGATAGAAAGCGCCTTACTTAAATGCTCTAAGGATTTTTCAATAGTTGCTCCAAAAGCTTCACTTCAAGGCCCTTCAAGATCATCTCCAACAATGCTATACCATCAGCTTCAACAATGTTGCTCCCAAAATGTCCTCAAGGTCTTCACAACAAGTTTACTAGAAGTTGCTCCAAAAATATATTCAATAAGGTCTTCATTGTCAACTCGTCTCTTGTTTGGGTGCCTTAATGTGCAATGACATGTTTCCAGGACTGAATTCAATGCAAGGCATATTTGAAACTCTAACTCTGTCTTCCGGTGTCTTATTAGAAATTATTTCAGTTTTCATTTTGTGTTTTCAAGTTAGATATTGTTTTCTAGTTTTTACATTTATAATTTTATTGCAATGTGGCAAACTGATCAGAGCAGTGCAGGAACAACCCCGAGACGGGATGATCGCGGAAAGAGGCCAGCGGAAGAACATGTAAAGTGCCAGCATTGCTCTATCTTCAGGTATTTTAGTTATTTACATAATTGAAATAATATTATTTTTTTTCAAATATGTAGACACCTAGCCATGGTACGCCTGATGATTCCCTCTTTGAGGAAGAGCTTTCTTCATCCCTATCTCCAGTGTTCTTGTTGCGAAAAAAGGCACGAGATGCAAGGTCGAAATTTAATACTTTGATAGACGCGCCTCAAACACCTGAAACATAAGAGAGGATAAAAAAACTTATGAGCCAGCTAGAAACATATCAGGTAATAATAAAAATTCAAAAGGATATTTTTTTTGTTCTGCATGAGATGAATTGTGATAGTTTGATTTTTAATTTTTACATTGACTAAAATAACAAAAAGTTCTTTTGTATGTAGCATTTTCTGGCACTTGCTGAACTCGGTGTTGGTGGCAGTGGGACACAAGGGCAAGATATTTCCCAACAACCCTCTCATACACCTTCTACTCCTTTAGGTGTCAGCCAAGAAACACACCCTGCCCAAGCAGACACCCAGCCAACCGATGAACGTGTTGGCAATGATGAGGTTGATATGGCCAACTACATTATTGCGTTTCCTGGAGCTACACGTGTCAGCTCCACATGGACCATTAATGGCACGTTGTTGGTGAATGATGAAGGTGTCCCTATAAAGCATGTACAACTCCCAGGTAAATTTTAATATTTTAACTATTTCATGTACTTTATCTAAAACATATTTATCATGATTTTTATTTTTAAATTAATGATAATATCTTTTTTTTCTGTGTAGGAAACAATGAGTTCTACAAGTTTTTGGAGAGCCATGCGTTGGTAATTTTTGGCCCAACCATATGCACAAGGTGGAATTCCCAGAATTCCAACCTGAAAAAAGAACTTCTAGATTATCTAGAAGCCCTTTTTGGGGTCGGCACATTTGACAGAACAACGATGGCTCGGGTAGCCGGCAAATATTTGAAATATACCAGGGACACCTATAGGACGCAATTGAAATTTAACCCTAGATACGAGCATCCTCTCACAGTTCCAAAGAGTGAGTGGAGAGCACTCATCCATGACGGAAAAGAGAAAAGGGAAAATAAAGAAGGAAAAATGCCAACTGGACCCGCAAGGTAAATTACAACTTTAATTCAATAGCTTTAATTTTCTCTATGTCTAAAATAAAAGTGTGCTATGTCATATCTGACCTCAATCTTTTGATGCTAGGTTGCCTGACACCTCGAAGGCAACCAAAGCTAGGATTGAAAAAAAGGGCCATCACAAGCTAGGCCAGGGCGGCTACTTGAAATTAGCCGCAAGAATTGTAATTAAGTAGCTAAACATCTTATAATTAATTGTATCGCCTTCCAATGTTTTTTTAATCCTATCAAATATGATTAAAAATACACAATCATATGTAATGTAGGGTGATGACTTCGGAACAGAAACTACAGAGGAAGATAAAAATATCACTTTCCATTTCGGCTATCAAGCCATAGTTGAACGTCGCAGAAGCTTGGGGCAGGTCCCAAGATCTAGAATGCCTAATAAGGTAAAACATTAAACTTTCAATATGTTTGTTTTCATCCATAAATTTTATGTCTAACAAATTTGTTTAAATCAGGGGAGCAGCACTACCGACGAGGAAAATAACCCAGTTTTAGAGCCAGATGTAGATGATCCTCATGTGCAACCTGATCATTGTAGTGGGGACCAGGCCGACAATGCTACTATTAGTGAGGGCCGTGACGGTAATTAATTTCCACTTATAATTTTTTCTAATTATACCTTGATGGTTGTCCTTATAACGTTTTTTGTTTAAATGACAGAGAATTTTTCCCTTGAGGATCTTACCACTAGAGAGGAAGACAGGGCAACAGTCCCAACGACGACAACTGGTGCACTAGGTAAATAATCTCATTGCAATTTTTTTTATTAATATTACCGAACTATTTCAATGATATTTAAAAACTGACAATTAAAATTTAATATTATCTGTTTTTGTAGGCGATGCCCCGTCACTGGATGAGACCAGACATCGTGACTACGCAACTAGGTCAGCGGCGACAACTGGTGCACCAGGTAAATAATCTCATTGAATTTTTTTTTTTATTAATATTACCGAACTAGTTCAATGATATTTAAAAACTGACAATTAAAATTTAATATTATCTGTTTTTGTAGGCGATGCCTCGTCACTGGATGAGACCAGACATCGTGACTACGCAACTAGGTCAGCGACGACAACTGGTGCACCAGGTAAATAATCTCATTGCAATTTTTTTTATTAATATTACCGAACTAGTTCAATGATATTTAAAAACTGAAAATTAAAATTTAATATTATCTATTTTTGTAGGCGATGCCCCGTCACTGGATGAGACCGTACATCGTGAATATGCAACTAGGTCAGCGGCGACAACTGGTGCACCAGGTAAATAATCTCATTGCAATTTTTTTTATTAATAATATTAATGATCAAAGCTCAATGATATTTAAAACCGACAATTAAAATTTAATATTATCTCTGGTTTTGCAGGCTGCGCCCGCCACCGGATGATACCGTACATCATGACTACGCAACTAGGTCGGGCCGTTTACAATCGGTGCACTGTAATAATCTCATTGCAATATTTATTTATTAATATTACCGAACTAGTTCTCTCGTTGTAACCTCAGAGACAAATTTAGAGTTGTTGCTGCACGTTGCCTAGGACATCTTATGAGGTGTGGAGAGCAGGATATTTGAGACAACGTTTCATCCCTTAACGTGACAGAGCTCTTACACTACCTTTTTTGAAACAGAAAACAAACTAAAATGGAACCAGAACTTCGGACAGTTTGAGGCATTTTAAATAACGCTGAACGAATGGAATGCTTATATTTAGATACTGCTGCTTCAGACAATCATAAGACAGATCAACATAATGAGGGCCAGATTCACGACATATGGCAGAGAAAGTAATCATAAACAATAGCGAAGCTGTATAACAAGAAGGGGATATTGGCTGTTACATAGATGATACTAAGGAGAACTTCATGGCATAGAAATGGGCTTAAATATCTAAGAATCCACGCATACCAAGAGCTTTCGTCAATAACATTTCAATACAACCAACATAGTAGAAATACGAGTGAAATGCATGTGGCAAAATACATTACTCCTGAGCCATTTAAAGTGTCACACTGCTACAGACATGAGTATCAACACGATAAGTTCATATCAAAAGACAAAAGACACTCGCATTCCAGGATATAATATAAGAGAGGTGAGCAAAGATGAAACCAACAATAGAGAGGCACACACACCACCATACAACCGTGTCCAGAATCCGTATTACAGTAAAGCTTCTTATTATTGAAACCCAATGGGCTCCTCCGGGCAGTATCCAAATTGTTCACAAAGCAGACGCACAGGAAATTCTAATACAATCAATTTTCTGAAGAAAATGGAACCTGGTGTCATTCTTTTTCCTGTATTATATAGCCTTCTCTCTGCCTTTCATCGAGAAGATATTTTCTGAAAATATCTTTCTCGCATGCTCAAAATTGTTAACAATCATTATCAAAACCACAAAATGGCATGATGGGGAAAACAACTCTTCCATCATGCGTAACAGGCCCCGGGCCAAACTTAAAACCAAAATGTAGATCATTGTTCAAGGTAAAAGTAAAAATGCAAGAGTGGGAGGAAAAACCGCCCACTCGGAAATTTAAATCAAACATAACTGAAATGACAGTAAAGGCCGTTAAGGCCATGTCATGAATGAAACATAATGTGTCATGAAAGCTGTTGGGTCGAGGCTGTAGTAGACGCTGGAGGAGGTACATCGGTGGAAGGACTGGCATGCTGAGTCAGGAACTGCGTTAACCTCCGCTGGCTTTCTGGATTTGGTTCTGACATCTCTGAGAGTCTCTCCACCCTGGTAAATGCCTCGCCGAAGGTGTGGATGTCTGCGTGGGTGGGGAGACGGTACCGGATCATGTGGAGGAGACTAAACTCCTTCTGTAGGGCTGTGATGATGGTAGTAGCTTTAAGCTGAGTTCCTTTGCCCATTTGAAGATCTGACCGATCCCGTTCTGCCTCTAGAAGTGCTGTGTATTTGTCGGGGTGCATTAGTACGGCAGGAGCGTTTGGTTCCCAACATGAAGGGAGGCCAGCAGTGGTGATTTCGTTCCATACCTTGTTGAACTGTTCCACCATGTCAGCGACCCGTTGGAGAGCCTTTGAAGCTGCCGATCGAGCCTCCTCTTTTTCTATAATCTTCCGACATTCATTGATTTCCATAAATCTGCTGGGAATGTCATGTTTTACCACGTCATTCGCTCTCAGTGTAGAGAGAAAAGATATATAAATTCCAGCGTGGCGGGCTCTAGTTGGCAGATTATCCCCGGCCTCCTGTAATCTCCTATTAAGGTATGGAAGGGTAGATTTTAGCTCTCCTATCATTGTTAGGAACTCCCATTGTTCAGTCACGGCCATGATTATATCTGACCAGATCAGGTTTCTGGCCTCGACCAGGGTGATATTTCCCTTCGCCTTATTCTTCAGCTCAGCGATGATCTGTTGTTGCTCAGTCGCAGTCTTCTTTCCTTCCTCCACTTCTCTTCGCAGCCCTTCAATAGTTCTGACCTTCTCTGCCAGGGCGCCCTCCAGTTCTTCCACCTTCTGCCTTGCTGTCGTTGTTTTCTTCCCCAGCACTTGTATCTCAGCCATAGCCGTGGATAGTTGTGCTGTTGCTGATCCTGTCCCACTTGAGGTCTCGGCTGCATGACAACTGTGTGTGTCCCAGCGGGTCTGCAGCTCGGTAGCTCTGCATTCCAGATCTTCCATTCTTCTGACCATTTTTTCTTTCTCCTCTCTTTCTCTGGAAAGCTTGGCCATCAGCTCATTTTTCTCCTCCTCCACGTGCACCAGTTCATCGGTCTGCATCGGATGTGAAGCCGGTATGCCAGACCGTTTCCTAGCCGCTGAAATATCCTTCTCCAACTTGGCTATTAATGCCGCTTGCATTCCCTTCCCTCCGTCGTCTGAATTCTTAATCTGCTCTTTAAGGACTCGCACCTGGTGTGCGTTAGCACGATTAGCACTCTGTTCCGCGGCAAAAGAGTTATTCAGGACGTCGTATTTTTGCTCTGTCTTCTTTAGGGCAAGGGTGATCTGCGAAATCTTATCCTTCATCATGTCGCAGATCGTCTGGAAAAAGTCATTCAGGTCCTGTACCGGAACCTTCTTCATGTCGACAACCAATTCAATCACCTTGTAGCTAGGGACGTCCGAATTTGGGTCCAGGAGAGCCTCGGCCATGGAAAGCACCAGGTCTTCAGTGTCTGCATTAACCGAGGCAGAGATTCTGGTGTGATATTTCTCAACAAAACCTCCTAGTTCGGCCCTATATTTGTCTCTGACGGTTTTATTGGTCAGCTCCCTTTCTTTTGTCTTCGAAGCAGGAGGCTCGATGATGGCCTGAGTGACTTCAGTGTAGTCAGAGGAGGCGGTGCTATCTCTTAGAACTACTATCCCTGCCTTGCTCTTATCATACTCTCCAAATTTCGCGAGGGGCTCCAGAATTATCCCTTCCCCGATGACCTCGGCTTCACTAGTGGCCACCCTCTGCCTCTTGGGTGGTGGCGCTCCGGAGGTACCAGCTTCCTGCTCATTTCCCCCTTTGTTCACTTCCTCTTCTTCTCCTGTGGCAGATGAGTCCGTCTCCATCTGCGAAAACATAGGCCAGACTTCATAATTAGCCTTCCACTCCAGAAATGGCCTGGATTCATGAACGTAGGGCGCAGACTTGTTTCTCTTTCTTTTATTTGAAATAATTTCCCGTGGGTCATAAGCCCAACTTTCCCCTAATTTCAGATCCAAGTTCTGCAATATTTTCTCAACAATCGGGAGGGCATATCTAGAATTTACAACAAAGGGGCCAATATTGTCGGGGAGCTTTAGGATGTAGCCTTTCTTAGCGGGGACGAAATGAAGCTGGTCATCTTTGAGGGCTTGCCGGATGTATTCAAGGGCGTAGACTCGTCGGACAGGAAAAGCTGGGAGCTGGTAGGGGGCTACTTCGGCTCCATAGACACGGATTTCGGTATACTCCTCTGATAGAAACCAATCGCCAGTGCACTGGTACTTCCCAGCCTATAACCAGCGCTTCATCTCTGGGAAAACCCTAGGAGAAGGTACATCGTGAATGATGGTGTAAGCAATGGACATGAAGGTATTCACGAAACTGATGTAACCCTCCCCCTTAGGCAATTGACGAACGGAGAAATTCCAGTCGAAGACTGGCCTGGGCTGGGAATTTTCAGAATACGTCCGGTCCAGCCCCAAATGATTAAACTTGTCTGCATGCTGGAACAGGAAGAGGTAGAAAACCAACGAACAAAAACGAAACTTTCGGGCCTTGGCCAGCTCCCGAAATTGGTTCCGGATGGTAAAAGACAGGAAACTTGGAATATCCAGTGTAACCCCATTCTGAGTCATAAGCCACAAGAATCGAATGCATACCCAGGAAATGTCTTCAGGGGTCCCTTCTCCCAGGAGGCCGGCAATGAGGGACAGGACTGGTCGGACCTCTTCATTAAACAGACTCAATGGGAAAGGCTCAACCGGAGGTAGGGCCGTCGCCTGATCGACTGTTATGGTAGCTATGAAGGCACGGCGGGCTTCCCTCGACAGTTTATTAAACTGTGCGAGCAAGGTTTCGTCTTTAAAACTGAAGTAGGCATCACTGGGAGGGAAACGAAGAGCCTGCCTTATAATATCGGGAGAAAGGGAGAAGATTATGCTACCCGGGGGGGAAATGAAGGCATCACGATGTGGATCGTAAGAGTCTCTAAGCCAGACAATAAAATCGACACAGGAATGGACTTGGGGGGTAATGTAGTGATACAAGCCGGACGCGACAACTCGGAAACGATCGGCACTTTTACAGTGGCGACCGAACAGGAGGGGCTTGATGCTCCGTATATCGAAAGGGTATTTTGGGTCACAGATACCTGCTTGCAAGTCACGAAGGGGCTCGAAACCAGGAGGATTTCTAGACTCATGGAGTTGGGGAGTTTCAGGTTCGTTCTTCTTGGGCGTCCCTCTCCCCATGGCAGTTATTCAACAATTCGGAAAAGAGAGAAAGGGAAAAATAATGAAACGAAGACGGGAAAATGGATTACCTGAGCAGAGGGTGACAATGCTTGGGAAAACGACGAGGGGAACTGTGACAGTGACTTGGGCAAACCCGGCGTTCTTCCCTACTTGGTAATCGCCGTGGAAAACTACCTGAAAATAATTTACCAGAGAGGAATACGAGAGTTTTTACCATTCGGGAGGACTGTTTAGGTTAAAAAGGGGAAAGTGTAAGAAAACAGAGGGCAAGTGTCGTAAGGACACTGACACTGAGACACGTGGCGCGTGGGGATTGGGTAATTCTAGATATAGGTGAGCGCCTCGTGTCGGGTTAAAAACTGGTACGGGCCTTAGTACCAGCTGTCCTGACGGACTTACCTTACCGTTGTTCCATATGCGTTATCCACTTTTAACACAAAGGACTTCCCCTTTGCCGGACTAACGCTTATCTTCCTCACCTGAGCGGGCCCACCTTAACTCCACCACGATATATAATCTCTTGGCCCAACCCTGTTACTACTTCTCCGCCGTGAAGCCCCGCCACGTGTCGCAATTCCGCGGGGGTAAGGGCCTTGTCCTTACCCCACGGCTTGACCCCCCCGGAATTTCTACGTACTGCCGTCATGTATAATCAAAGGCCTTCTCTCGTATATGAGTTGATCTGCAAAGGCATGTCTCCCGTACCTTTGTGCCAGTCGTTAACTATTGTTCCGCCTCTCCTTACTTAGCTCCATTTATCCATTGGTGTCAATATATGTGCGTTTTACCACCCTTTTTCCCTTTCGGCCTGATTTGATTTGAAAAACTTGCTACTTGCAACTTTAGTAGATTTTTTACCACGGTTCATCTTAGGAACTGGTTATTAAGTTTAGAATTGAACAAAAAGTATGTTGATATTTAAACCGACAATTCCAATTTAATATTATCTGCTTTTCAGTAGGCGATGCCCCTTCACTGGATGAGACCAGACATCGTGACTATGCAACTAGGTTAGCGGCGACAACTGGTGCACCAGGTAAATAATCTCATTGCAATTTTTTTTATTAATATTACCGAACTAGTTCAATGATATTTAAAAACTGACAATTAAAATTTAATATTATCTGTTTTTGTAGGCGATGCCCCGTCACTGGATGAGACCAGACATCGTGACTACGCAACTAGGTCAGCAATACGGGTCGAAAGCCACGAAACAAGAGTAGAGCA
Source organism: Pinus albicaulis (assembly GCA_034641835.2). Classification (NCBI taxonomy): domain Eukaryota; kingdom Viridiplantae; phylum Streptophyta; class Pinopsida; order Pinales; family Pinaceae; genus Pinus; species Pinus albicaulis. The sequence goes on from CM076575.1 coordinate 982,095,775, forward strand.
CGATGATATTGATGATGTAATTAGGAGCTTTAGAAATAGGAAGAAGAAAAAGAAAATTTGATAATGTAAAATATTGTATTATTATAAGACAAACGTTACCATACTTGGAACGTTTTTTGCGTTATATAAAAAACTCATTTATCATACTATTTTTGTGTCAAGCATTAATTGCAATGTTTCCTTGCGTACTTTTTGTTGAATTGTTTTTTTATTAGTTATTGAATATTTTTTTTTATGCTCATGAAAGTAAAAAATGAAATATAGATTGGGTATTGGGGAATTGAGAGTGATGTGAGGGGGGGGGAGGGCCATAAGAGCTTCCACCTTCACGTGGTTGGCCCTGTTTAGTAGAGAATAATTTATTGGAGCGATTTAATCTTGGAGCAAACCTCCCTTGATCCAGCGTAGCAACAAAAAAGTCACTGTTGACTTAGTTGCTACTCTTTCAGATCGTGGGAGGCTTGTTCCAAGTTCATGCCACTCCAATAAATTGTTCTTGAAACGAAGAGGAGCTTATTCAGGTATGTTTTGACATTTTCAACATATGTTCTAACATTATCATAAGAATGCATCTTAGAGTAAAAATACTACATCAATTACTTGTATTTATTGTATAGATAATGATGGATTTTGATTGACTTGGCAGTGCAGGTACAAATCCTCTTGCATCATGAGCAATACAACTTGTCAACCAAGGTCATGTCTAGGATATTTTTTCTTGTGCGCTTGACCAGGTTCGTAATGTCACATTTTGTAAGTTCCTTTATAGTTCATAATTCAATATTAAGCGTGTTCATGATTATTATCTAGGTTTTTTGTATGTGTTTTTTCATCTATTTGATTGTAAGCAACTCTGCATGTTTCCTGTTGTTCACTATGATTTCTCCCATTACCACTCCCAGGATGAATCCGAATTTATTGTTACATATGTTACTTTATTTTTACTATGATTTCTCCATTTATGATTTCATAGGTTACATCATGTAAAGTTGTCAATCTCAGGTTGGTGATGAGCTTTAGTTCTCTAGATTTGGGGCTTTTCTGATATTTTCTCCCTCATGTCATTCCTGCATCACCTCGTTGTTTGAGCATGCCAATTGTCTACCACTTGTACCAATTGGCACATGTCAATCTCTGAGTGGTGCCACATTTCTCCTATTTTCAGTGAGAGTTTAGGGTTTCTCTAACATAGCTTCAGAAATCCGATTCAGTGCCTGCTTGAATATCGTCACATAATACTCATGGTTTGGATTGATGAGCATGTTATAAATGGTTGGTTGATTCATAAGAACCACCCATATAGTCATCTTGAGATATTTCAGAAGTTTTCTCGGGTTTCCTTTTTCACCGTTTCTAGTGGGTGGGATGGTGTGGGTGATCCATCAATACTGGTGCTCTTGTAGTAGGGAATTTGTTTTTGGGGATATAAAGGAGCATTTGATGTAGATATCCCATTAGATGCATTCATATATGGGCACGAGAGGTCAAGAATTTAAATTAAAAATATGCAACCTCTAGCATGGCAACCTGAAGGCCGCGAGAGACACTAGTTAAAGATTGTTTTGTGCTGGCCTTAATATAGTCATGATTTCTTTCTATTATCCTAATGAAAATATATAGTCCGGTCTCATTAAAATGAGGATTGTGGTTGTATTTCTCTTTGGTTGTTTCTCTCTTAATGCTCCAGAAGTTGCCAAAAGTTGTGATAGTTGTTTAGTTTTCCTGTTACAACTTAAAAGTGGTTTTTAGCAATGGGAGTCATGTTTTTTAAGGTTCATACTAATATGAAGATCTTGTAATTATATATTCAGCATAAGAGAAGATGGCCTCTGCTTTGGGCAGTATGACAACAATTGCCACATCTACCTCATTGGGTAACAATGGAAAGGAGAAGAAGTTGGGTGCAATGTTTGATAATTATGGCAGACAATTGTCTTCTCTTTCAGTTTTTTCACCCATTTCCTTTAATCGCTCAAGCATAAGAGGGACTCTGAGATTACGTGACAGAGAGAAGGTAGTTAATACAAGAGCTATGGAAAAGGAGTTGTACTTCAACAAGGATGGCTCAATGACAAAAAAATTGCAGGTCAGAGAAAAAATTATGTTTAAAGGAAGGTCACCTGCACGTGAAACTTCACTGCGGTGGATCTTTCCTTGTCCACTTATATTTGATTTTAATGTGCTATTTTAATTTTTCATGGAGGGTTGTTTTGGCATATGGTCTGGCATTCAATTGCACACTTACTGAAAGCATTGTCAATTTGTCTTGCAGGCGGTGTGAACAAACTTGCTGATCTTGTTGGAGTCACCCTTGGGGCGAGGGGAAATTTTTTGTCTTGGAGAGCAAGCATGGTTCTCCGAAAATAGTTAATGATGGTGTGACAGTAGCTAAGGAGGTAATTTGTAGATGTGTGCTCTGGTTTTCTTTTTAACGTTGTATTAGTTCCCCCTCTTAAATGTCTTAGATTTGGTAGGCATAATTTGAAAACTCAAAGGTGAAAGGAAACATATTTGTTACCCAATGGTCTACTTGGCCTATGGACTAGCCACATTAGAGTAATGCATAAAGCTTTTCACAAAAATAAAAGGAAAGGGTTATGGCTGAGTCAAATTTTATTGTTATTGACAGTGTAATGAAATGTATCTCAATGCTATGGTTTTGGCCTTTTATTGGTTGAATTAGAGGACCCAGTTGAAAATATTGGGGCCAAGTTGGTAAGGCAAGCTGTGGAAAAGACAAATGATTTAGTTGGGGATGGAACCACAACATCTGTTGTTCTTGCACATGTTGGAATATTGAAAAATTCCAGAACAATGAATGGAGAATAAATCTCCCTTCTTTTAACACAAAGAAAATAAAAATTTCTTTGACAGGAGACAGAGTTTCAATACTTTGAAAAAAAACTTCTATTCCCTTCAATAACTCAAAAAAAAACTATTACACTTCTTCCTCACTGAGAGGGATTACAAAATTATGACTGCTACAAAACGCAGTGCATAAAACCAACTCACTGTCTGTTCAAAACAAACATACTCCGTCTCTAAAACACTCTGCTGTGTTTTTCCCTTTCGCACTGCTGTGCATACACACTTAAAAATTTACACTCAGTCTTTCACTTTTTACACACTGCTGTGTAATAAAAAATTTACGTACTGTCTATAAAAAAAACTACCAAGCTTTTTTGTACTTTTTATTTTTATATGCCGTAACATATAATTATGCAACAGGAGAGCCGGTTTCCATTATACTGATTTCAAGTTGTTTCTTCATAACAACATAGGTTTTATTCACATAAGATGCAATGGTTTTTAGCTTTCTACAGGGCCAACATATGACACATCAAGCGAGCCAGTTTTTGCCTATGATCATTATGCTTTTTTCTTTAATCCTGATGAGTTCAGTAACAGATGAAAACATTTCCCCTTTTTAAGGGCTGCTCTGTTGGTTTTTTCTTTATCTGGACTCGTAATCTGGTTGGGGTGTTATGCCCCCATATTTGTATGATCCCCACATATTTTTTTCATTTTTGACTCCTTCTTCCTTAGAAGTTGTCATGATGGAAATTGTTTCAGATCGGGTTTTCTTATCATCTCATGATGGGAATGTAATGTTTTTTTATATGCACTGTTAATAAAAACAACGTTTTTTTCTTTCTAAAAAAAAAAAAAAAACATATTATAATAAACCCTCTTTAAAAAAAATAAAATTAAAACTAAATTCTATGGCCCACCTTTCATTTCGCATATGATATATATATAACATATGTTTAAAACATATGTATATATTAAAGCATACATAAAATTAAATTATCAAAACATTAAAGAACCCTTTCCGTCAGACTTCAAAAGTCTGAATAGATTGAATTTCAAACCAAATTCGCGTTCCAAAATGGGATGCTGACGTCTGCCTAATTTTAACTCGAATTCTCAATCCAATGTGCCCTATAAAAAATTCGGGTCTGGTTTTCAGGTTTTCAGATTCGCTTCAATTTCATGCGATCCAATATTAATGCTCAACGTGGTCCTCCTTTTGAATTTACAAACTCAAAATTTCTGTTTGTTTAACCTCTCGTTGGTGAATCATGTTTAATGTCAAGTTGTTGTGTTTAAATACAATCCTGTACAGAAATATGGCTGCAGCCGTCTACAAAAAAAACTTGCAGGAATTTTAAATGCTGAATTAAATTTCTGGATGGCATGCAAGCAACCTCCAAAAATAAATGTTGCTGCTGCATCCGTCCTTCTGCTGCAGCAGTTGAAGTTAAAATTCAACAGCACAGGGTTTAATAAGTGAGGGTGTAAAGGTAACTTTTTGTCAATGGTACTGGATTAAGATCATCTATTCATTTTTGTAGGGTCTTACGGTGTTTGGTTTTTAGTTTTGGGTTGGGCTTATTGAGTCTAAGATAGTTTTTGAGTGAAAAAATTGCTATCAGGTATTAAAAAATTTTGGTTCTTTTGTCAAAATTTATGAGTTTGTTAGGAAATACAAAACTGACAATGGTTGTATCTTAAATTTGTGGAAAATAATTTGAAATGAAACCTTTTTGTTTAGGTTGTTGCAGCAGGTGCAAACCCCGTTCAAATTACTAGGGGCATTGACAAGCAATAAAGGCCCTTTTTTCGGAACTCAAAATTTTGTCAAAGGAGGTAAACGGTTGCCTTTTGAGTAGGCTAGTTTTCCTTTTTGCTGATGGTTTGGTGTATCTAATTGAATTAGTTTCCTAAGGTATTTTTGGTTGCAAACTCCTTTTCATTTTTCATACAGTATTGGCCTTGTAGAATACATTTGATTGTGTGGTCTTGTTAGATCTACAACATTTGTAGTTGTTTAGTCTTATGGCCGAGGTGCACTTTTATTATGGAAATAGTTGATGCAATATTGTCATTTAATCCTTACTGCAGGGTAGCATGTTGAGAAGTTTCTTGTGAAACATTTGGTATTCAAAATGACACTTGATCCTATACAAGATCATGCACTTGACTTCAAAATTCATATTCAAAGTGTGCCTGACAATTCTTGCAAAATTTCAAATATTTATGTTGTTTTAAACCATTATCTTTTTCATGTATTTGATGCTGAAAATGAGAAAAAGACTTTGGTATGAAACCAACTGGTGAATAATTTCCAGCAAAACAACCACTTCCAAGACATGATTTAGAAGTAGAACATATGTACTTATGAAGCATAGAAAGATATCCTCGATGCATTGTCAATGTTTGGCTAGGGTTATTTTTGGAGAAAATAACTCCTTATTCCTAGAATAGTGATCTTCAATACAAGTAAATGCCAGAGAAGAGAGATCATCGTGTGACATAAACCTATTAACAAAAGTGAAAAGGGAATGATTATTAATTATGGCATACTAAGTTGTCAGTGATTTTGACTATTTGTCTTTAACATGTAAAAATGTTAAATTCCAAACTTACATCATCATGGTTTGGCATCATGAGCTTGAATAATTGTCCACCATGCTCATAGTTTCATTGTTGTCTTCATATCTATAAACAATGTTTCAAATAATAATAAAAATGTTCTATAAGAAAAATCCAGACCTCCATGTTGCTGCTCCTTGTGAGACAAAGTCAAAATTGCATTACACAATCTGACACATAAGAATCTCCTATATCCCGGTGGTATGTATCCAAATTATTATAATAGTGTCTTCAAGACTTATGTTGACATTGCCAATGAGATATTTAAGCAATGAAATATGGAGCCTTCTTCATTGTTGTATATGTAACAGTCTTTTATTTTTATAAAGATTGATGGTTTTGTCTTTCTGAAAATGAAATGTAAAAATAATTTATTGTGGTCAATTGAAAAGTTTTTTTTTTAAAGCTTTTCATTATGGAAGGGCGACATAGATATATGCCCTTCTAATTGAAATTCGGACCTACCCTTCAAATTTGATCACTGTGTGGGACCTTAAAAAACAATAAAACTATTCCGCCACGCGTTATATAAAACATATAACAAAACCTTTGTCAAAACTTCAAACGAACCCTTTAGCCGTGGGTATTTCATCACGAATTGATCATTTTACCATGTACCTTCTTCTAGAGGAATATTCTTCCACTTGATTAGGTACTTCATAATGGTTATATGTCAAAGAGATACATAATGTTTATCTATAACTTTTTGTGGTTCAAGAATCAACTTGCATTCTTCATCTAATTTTGGAAGTTCTATTTACATTGGCATATTTTTTCCCAAAACCTTTTTTAGGCAAGATACATGAAAAACCTTATGAATGCAAGAAGAAGGAAAATATAACTTTTATACCACTTGTGCAATCCTATGAATAATTATTTAGGGCCATAACATTTTTGAGCTAATTATTTATTCTTCTTTTCTTGAATGAATATTGCTTATAATGCTATAGTCTAAAAAATACCCAATTACCTCCTCAAATTATCTTTCACTTCAATGTTGTTCCCCTTGTTGTTTTATCATGTTTCATGTCATTTGAAGGTTTTCCATAATAATTTTCAAATTTTCTTTAGTATTTTCCATATGTGACTCTGTTTCCTATACTTTGGACTTATCTTGCAAAAAGTATGAGATACTAGGAGTTGGATATCCATAAAGGACCTTAAATGGGGAAATTTTAGTAGATGTGTGATAGGTAGTATCATATTACCATTCTTCCTTGACGAACCCACTTCATCCATTAAGATTTATTTTCTAAATAGTAACATTGTAGATAACCTTAAAAACATTTGTTAACTATTTTTGTTTGACCATTTGATTGTGTTTGATATGTAGAACTCATGGCAACTAGTGTTTCTCCACTCATATTAAATAATTATTTCCAAAAGTTTCTTGTTACTATTACTTTAGGAAAACCATGAAGACTATGAATTTATTTCACGAACACTTCTACCACTTGGCTTGTTTTTTATGTACTTTGAGTTCTACAAAAAAAATCTACAAAATTTGTCTATATAAATGGCCACAAAAATGTAATACTTACCTTTATATTTCAGTAACCCTGTAATAAAGTCTATTGATATATCTTCTAGTCTTTGAATATGTATGTGGAATGGTTGAAGTAACCCTAGAGATTTTACTATCTCTCTCTTATTTATTATGCAAACCTGACCTTCTCTTACAAAATTTTGAATATCTTTCTTCATTCCTTCCAAAAATATATTTTTTGATCCTTTGAGATGTTTTAAGGAACCCTGCGTCCTACCATCAGAGAGACATGGGACTCCCTTAATATTTGTTTATTCAAATATGCTTGCATGCATAAAAATATTCTACATTTGCACCAAAGTATATCTCTCTTTCACTCCCAATCCTCCATAGAGTTCATCCCATCCTTTATAAATTTTAGTTTTTGTTTAGTACTATTGTCATTTTTCCATTATGGCAAGCTTCTTCTAGCCACCTAGGAATAGAAAATGTATTTGGATATAAATTTGAGGCCTCTTCTATTTTAGAAAGAGCATCATGTACTAAATTTTCCTTACCCTTTTTGCAAATTATCTCAAAATTAAAACTTTGCATTTTTTCTCCTCATTTTTGTTAATATTCCAATGAAATCCATAGCTTCAAAAAATACTTTATGCTATCATGGTATATCTTGACTTTAAAGTACCTCCCAATGATATATTATCCCCATTTTTTATTGCATGTAATATTGCTTCCATTTATTTTTCATACGTAGATTTCACCAAATATTTTCTTTGAATTCCTTGCTTTTAAAAGCCAATGATATCCCTTATTGTGTTAATGTTACATAAATTACTTGTCCTAGTGCCTCACACTCTACTATGAATTTTTTACCAAAAGTAGGTGCAACCGATGTTGGTGTAGAAGACATGGCATCCATTAAAAGAGAGAATGCCAAAGTAGCCTCATCATTCCATATAAATGATATTTTCTTCAAGAGATATGTGAGTGGACTTGAAATGCATGCATAATTCTTAAAAAATGATCAATAATATCATGTAAGTCTAAAAATCTTCTAAGAACCTTGATTTTCTTAGGAATAGGTCATTTTGTAATAGCTTGCATCTTTTGAGGCTCCAACTTCACTCCTTCCTTTAAAACAATATGAACCAAAAACTCGAATTCTTATTTCCCAAAAGCACATTTGGATATTTTTACATAAAAATGATTGTTCTCAATAATTATTTATATAACTTTTCCACATGTTTAGTGTAGTATTCCCATGATTTATTATAAATATGTGTATTATCAAAGAAAACCAACACAAATTTTATAAGATGGGATCAAACAAAATTGTTCTTAAGTCGAGCCCGCCGGACTTCAAATGGCGATAAACCATAATTCAAACCAAATTCGCGTTCCAAAATAGCCTGCTGATGTCGGCCAATTTTGTGACGCGAAAACCAAATGAATTCCGCCCTAATCTTTTTCGGGTCCGAAGTTGGGCTGGCGTACGGAGGGAGAGTTGTGATGCGAATTTCTTATCAAATTCGCCCTAATATTTTTCGGGTCCGGATTTCCACTGCGCGAGCGGCCCAAACAAAGATCCTCTCCAATCAATTTCTGCCACGTGTCCTCAATAAAAACTTGCCCTGCTCCCGGCTGCGGGTGCATTCGATGGCGTTTAAGGCGATGGGACATGGATGTGGCGATTTCATATCAATCGCATTAAGTTTTAACGCTGTTCAATTAAGTTCCAAGGTTTTCACATCTAATCGCATTAAGTTTTAACACTGTTCAAGATCGGACCTCCACTCCTGTTAGCGATTCTGCATGCTCCAATATGATCCGACCTTTGGCTCTCATTAATGATCAAAGATTAATTATGACGGGCGTCCTTCAATTGCATTGTAGTCGGGTCGATAAAATGGCATTTCGCTATGGTTTTTCAAACGAGCCGGTTGTTGGGTTACACTACCTGCTCACTGTGACGAGAAGGAGACTCTCCCACGAACCGTCAGACCTTGCCGCATATCCGCATTTCTCCTGCGCTTCATTCCTCTTGTCTGCCTTCCTCCGGCTTCTGGAACCGTCTCCGTCTCCTCTTGTGCCCACTGCTGAGACTGCACCCATGCCTCGCCTGCATCAAAGGATGCGTTGCCACAAGGGGAGCACTAGAGGTCAACCCATGCACGCTCCCTCCAGCCCCTCAACCGAGTCGACTTCGGGCCAGAAATGGTAGGATTATACACGGCAGAACCTATCCGACGAGAGTGGGCGGCCGTTGAGATCCTGCCACCGTGAGTGGACTCCCCGGCCTCGCTCTCCACCGCTGTCACCTCTTTTCCACTTGCGTGCAATGTGCACTTTTCTTAATTTCTTCAACCGCCCAACAATCACGCCATGCATGGTTTGAGAGGCCTGTGGGAACGGAGGAAGAATGCACCCGTCCGGCGGGTCTGAGCTCGGAAAAATCCGGCCAGCATTCGGGCCTTCAGGAGGGGAGTCGTGGCATGCATGTGGAGGTAGCACCTAGCAATCCTGGACCTTTCGAAGGATGGTGCCGAATCGTGGAGGAACCACCGGAGGAGTAGTTTGGTTAATTTGTTTTTCTTACTTAGCAGGCCCACTTAATTGGGCTGCTTTTAGATTATTTTACTGTGCTGGACCTTTGTAATATTTTTGAATTCTGTAAATTAAACGTTCAAGACTGGTTTCCCCGTATGAGGGTAGTCTTCTTAATTTTTTGATTTTTTGATGAAAAATTTTCCATGAGTCTGGGCAATGATTTTGACTTCGGTGTAATTTTATTCCCACTGTTAATAGATTAACTTTACTTAGAAAAAAAAATGTTGCCCTATTTCTATTTTAAACCTGTTTTTTGAAATACAAAGCCATGTTTATATGGTCTACGTATTATACTCTTTCTCTGTATATCTACAGGAACCTTTTTGCTATGAACAGGGTGGATGCTGTAGCAGGCTACTA